>JAECUM010004166.1:0-93678 GCA_016617855.1 Megalonaias nervosa | reverse complement strand
CTCACTGTTTCTACAAGCAAGCAAACTGATCATAAATCAAAGAAGAATTCCTACATCCGGGGTCATGTTCACTGATGCCCTATATACAGTACTGCAAGTTCATCTATAGCAGCATTAAGTAAACAACAAAATATCAACCTATTTACTTACAGCAATACTGAATATATACTTCCTAGCTTGGTAACTTTAGATTGTACTGATTAGCATATAAATGAATCCTGTTGGAGGCATCCAAAAGCTATGTGCAGAAAACAAATGTACCCTGACTGGCCCACTTTCAAATGGATTAGCTTCTAGGCAATCATTGGAACAAAGTTATTTTTGTCAAGGTGAAATTAACAGGATCATGACTCAATTATACAGAAATAACTGAGACCCAAGTACACAGATCCAAGTGCTAATTGACAATTAATTTTCCCAGATCACTCCACTAGATTTTGTACATGAGCAAACAGGGTAGCAAGTAAGCATATGCAGGTATGTCCTGTGTACCTTCAGGATGTAAGGCATTACCTAATTAATTTGTTGGGTTTCTTTTTTCTTTGATCAAATCCATTTTATATTTCATTATCATTTCCAAATGTTTTGTATTAGCTTCAATGTTTACTCACCTGATTGCTTGATTTTTTAACAGTACCACTGAAACGTTAATCCAGCTAGTTCAATTTTAATCCTCAATTTGTGTATTACCAATGTAACTAAGATCATTGATTACAAACAGCCACAATCTACTGTATTTTTATAACTAGTCACATCAGTCATGCCTATAAAACTAGGTATCAGTGGCCTTATTTTCTCAAGGTTGTGTTTTTGAACCATTCAACACAAATAAAAGTTTATTTAAGTCACAAGCTTGGGACCTGTGTCTAAAAAAATTTCTTTTGAGCACTGTTATGGCTATGTCAAACCATGAGGTAATCCAAATAAATGAAAAATGCCTCTTGAACAGAGTTGATAAAAACAAAGTCCTTGGTGACGTACTCTGTAGACTTGCCTGATAATTTGGACAAAGAGCACAAGCTTGCAAATGAGATGGACGGTTGCTTTTTTGTGTACATTTTACGATGAGTTACTGACGTCTGTCTACATCATTTTCATATTTTATTTGTGCTCAATTATAATTTTAGTATGATGCGCCATACTTCAATCTGATTAAAATCATATCTCAATTTCACACTGGACAGTGGTGATCTGATTTAGATTGCACTGTGTTATGGTAGGTATGTCAACATGTTGAAGATACATTTACACATTTCATCCGCATGATCAAAGTTTCCGCAAGCAAATTATTTTTTTTTCGACAAGCCTGACTGGTACCTCACTTAGAATACAGGATGGGCCCGATCTAAAATTATAGGGACCCTGGGCGTTGGGGTATCAGATTTTTTGAGAACTGCATAAATGCAGTCAAGTAATTTTACTTAAATTTTGTAAATTCTAAAAACCAAAATATAAGACAGGCTCCTATGAGCTTCTTCTACTGACTATAAGACATGACTTAATAAGGAACATAAAACAATACAAAATTTCAACAAAACAAATGACCATACATGGTTCAACACAAAAATGTAACTACACGTATACAAATTTCACATACAGTGACAGTGGTTTTACACATACATACAGTAAAATACACACACATATGCATACGGTATCATACATATGAACAGATCTAAATAATCACAAATAAAATTGTTGGCTTTAAACTGAAGGAAATGAAATGTAAATGAAATGGAGAAAAACTGTTTCATGCTGAACACTATGCAAGTCAAGATGATAACAATGTTCTGATACCTATTCAAGTGCTATGTTTTTGGAAATGAATAAGTGTAAATAAATCATTGTACCAACTGGGTCATTGCCTCTGCTGCAGGCAGTACCGTGAGTCACAATTCAACCAATTAAGTTTAATGACTGCACATAGATATATAGATAAATCCTAGTCCTTGATAATTGATGCACTTAAGCATTTACTTCACCTTACACTCCTTTCATAGTGATACTGATTATTTAAATTTAAACATTGGTTATTTTAGTAAAGCATGCATATAAAATGTTATTGACATATTCCTTCATACTCTTCTTTGCATGCTTTCAACAGACAACCCTTTGTCAGAAATGTTTGTGTATTATGTCACTTGTTCTGATGCACTTCACCCAAGTCAACTTCTGCCTGTGACACCATTGTACATATGCTCAGGTAAAATTGTTTTATTGCACAGCAACACCAATAGCACATAGAAACCTCAAGTTTATAGGAAAAATTACATAAAGAAACTTAATCTAGCATTCCAGAAACATTTCTTGTATGCATCATAATTTTGCTTTTGGTACAGATTTGTTCTTAAAATCTATACAAACCAAAAAGAGAAAAAACATGGTGGTATTATGGCTAAATTGTTTACTTCCAATAGAAAAATATAAGGTTTAGTGTATGATCTATTTTTAACTGGCAGCATGAATATGCCAAAACTTAGTCCTGTTTTTGGAACTTGAAAACTGATTTGCATCCTTCACAACTTATTTCTCTGAAAGTGCAAATAATCAGACCCAGAAGACATAAAGTTACATGTTTTATTTTCAAATTATTATCATTCTTACCATTATCAAAGAAGCAAACATTTAGAGGCTGATTTATTTATGAAATATATTGTAAAAGTATGTTTTTCTTGTAAATTTCCACAAATTATAATAACAAAGAACCACCTCTAGACATCAGTAATGACAGATCCACATAAAATTTTATAGCACTCTACACTATTTTAAACAGTGTTGGTGATGCAGTTGTCAGCTACGAGTCATATTGCTATCATATGCTGAATAACGGACTGGATACTTATTGTGGCTGGAAGTTGATATGCACAGTGTTATGTATATTTGATTTATATTGTGTTGTAAGGGTGCAAATTTCTGTCAATCTATGAAGAACACATTAAGTTGGGCAGGTGAACAATTAATTAGATTTATGGGGAAAAGCGCGTGTTTAAATCGCCATAATGCACTGATTGGTAATGTCTCTGTCATGAGAGCAGTGATTCTTAATTAAGCCTTCATTAATTTAACTGAAAGGGATAGAGGTTAACTTCTGATCTGTATCAAAGCTGTCAGTTTTGAAGTTTTCTAGGAATCAGTATTTGGTAATCTGACGTTTTCAGGCAAACTACATTTTTAGCACTTAGTTAAGGCGGGAGAGATATTTAATTCGGATTGGTTACGCTGAATAAGGGGGCGTGATTCCACATGAAAACTCTCAGTTTTAATGTGCCGCCGCAAAGGTCCTGGTCAGTCGACACTTTTTTCTGCAAGAGAAAACAAGTGTAGAAGACTCGGGTCGAATTTAGAAGAAATTCACTCGTAATTAATCATCCAAGGGATTGAATGTCTGGAAAAATCGACAGACACAATTCTGGCAGGAAAGCTTGAAATCCGAGTCTGGGCTTGTGATTTTATTTCTAAGTCACCAGCCCTGTGCCTGTGTCTAAAAAAAAATATCTTTGAGCACTGAAAATGAAAGTATTCCACACTGTTCATTTTGGGGGTCATCATCATGTCTGGGACTAAAAATTGTGTCGTTATCTTATTATTACCAAAATATATGCAGAACATGTTATCGTCTTCATTATAAAATGCCTTTTATGGCCAATACAGCCTGTACTATAGGCCTTTGTACCTTTTTTTGGAACTACTGTCAAGGCTGTTTAGGTCTGACTAGAATTCAATTTATTTGCAAACAATATATGCAGCAAAACAGCTTATGTTCAATTTTTCCAAGTTGTATACAAATCTACTTCTCCTTGCCACTAAATGGATTATTCGTAAGTGATAAATAGAAACTTGAGCACATTCTTCCCATACCTAAAAAAAGGTGATCCACACGATGTTGCCAATTGTCAGACCAATCTCTCTACTTTGCTGTGTCAAAAAAATCTTTGAAAGATCCATTTTCAAACAAGTATATAAATACTTTCATAAAAAACATCTTTTTTAAAATTATCAATCAGGGTTCCTTCCTGGTCACTCCACTGTTTTTCAACTTAATGAAATGTATCATAGTATATGCAGTTCACTAGAACAATCTCAAAATTCTTATATTTTGTGATATATCAAAAGCTTTTGATTGGGTCTGGCACAGAGGCTTATTATTTAAATTGAATGCATACACGTTTCACGTAATCTGATAAAATGGTTTGAAAACTATTTCAGTAACAGAAAACAAACAGTCCTTTTGCACAATACTTATTCATTTGAAATGATTATAAATGCTGGTGAGCCAGAAGGATCGGTGCTTATGCCACTCTTGTTTCTAATTTATTTAAACAATATTGCTGGTGCTATGAGCTCTCTCACTCATCTTTTTGCAGATGACTCATTTTTGCATTATCCATCCCCTTATTGTGCTGAAATAGAGCTTGTCATGAGTATTGATCTAATAAAACTGGATATGGCTCTTCAAGTTTAATCCAGAAGAAACAGTGGCTATGTTTTTCATGAACAAAGACACAATAAATAATGCTGAACTTCTTTTTGATAATATCAAACTTAAATATGTGGGTTCTAGGATTATCACTTTCATCAAATGCCAAATGGACTTGTCATATTGTCAGCATTTTAAAAACAGCATCATCTTGAATAGCCAATCTTCGAAAACTAAAATACAAACTTAGCAGGCAAATGTTATCAAAACTGTATATAACTTAAATCAGGCCCATCTTGAAATATGCCAGTGTAGTCTGGGGTAGATGTTCATTGATCAATTCAGAAAAGCTGGAAAAACTACAGTCTGAGGTGACAAGAATAGTTACAAGATTTCCAAAATACAATAGCATGCAAACTCTCCATTTTGAAACAGTGTGGGAAAATCCATTCTACAAGAAAAGACAAAAATTACTACCACTCTACAACAATAAAACGAGCCAAACTCCACAATATCTCACTGAATTACTCCATCCCCCTGCATCCTAACAAACAAATTATAACCTTTGACATTCAAAAAATATGGTCATTTGCAATTTCAGGCTAAATTCTACCAAATCTTTTGTACCCTCAACAGTACCTTTGTGGAACAATCTCGAACAGGATACTCAGTGCAGTAAGTCGTACAGTGCTTTGAAAAAATGTTTATGTCCAAATATCATACCTAGCAAAATGTCAAGTTTTATTAAACAAACTCTGGGTATTATCCAATCTAGATTACAACATAATGTGAGTTCATTAAAAGCTGATCTTGACTATGTTAAACTTGCTGACACTCCTTTTTGTTTCTGAGGTGGGATCAGAACCACCACACATTTCTACATGTTCTGGCCCATGAACGTAGACAATGAACTGTGCGTGTGTGTGTGTGATTTGGATTTTTAATGTAGCTCTAACCTCTAGGCCACTAGAACTGTGACAATGAACTGAGTTGATTAGATAATTACTTTCAAGATCATATGCAACAATCAGCTTAGATTTACTGCTTTGGGGAATGGGTGATGCAAATGAAAAAATAGAATTTTACATTATGTATGCAAATAATTAACTGCTAGAGGACGATTTCAATAATTCAGTCAAATCGTGATTACTGTCACTGTGCCTGCCTCTCTCCCCCCCCCAATCATTTCATTAAATTTATTATCTTGTCATGCTGAATATGTTGTAATACTAGTAATATGTTGGAAGAGGGCTGATTTAAGAATTAGAACTTATGCCCAATCCCATTGTATCCTATTGTGACAACAGAATGTTTTAAAAAAAAAGTCAGTGGCATTTAATTTTCGCTCACTGTACACTACATCAAAGTCTGTGTTCAAACACGTTGTTATCTAGTCCTACATGTAAGACTATCACATGTTATTTATGCTTTTAGTGCTACCTGACGCACATGTAGGAATAGTTATCATAAGTTATTGTCACACATTCACTGCTAAATGCTGCAGGATACCTAAAAGAAAGAACGGGACTTCAAATATTTCCATAATTTGCACCCGTTTTTTTACAATCAGAATACCATCCACCACCCACCTTCAGTACAGACTGTACACGACAGCACACTGTCGACAGTATCAAGCATTTTGAAAACAAGCAAAAATACCAAAGTAGAACTATACACTACTTTTCATTTAAAGTATCGTGAAATACCTCAAGACGACAATTTTTTAGTCTTGACCTTTTCCTCGGATAAAAAATAAATTATATAAATAAGGTTTAAAGAACTAACATATGGATTCTACCTTGTCTGTCAATTCTTCCGTCTTCTCGGAAATGAAAATACGTCAGCTCACTGGCTCATAAGGGAGATAACCCATTGTGATGGGAACACTCGGAATATCTTTAATTGTTTCTCGAATGCAAGATAGAGACCTCGGATGTAAATAAGAGTCTTTCATGCCTCAGGTTCCAGAAGCACCGGAAGTGTGATGGGGCAGGAGCTAAGTTTCGTAGATAAAGAACGCCGCATATATCGTTTGACACTTAGGTAAGCCCAGTGGCGTCACTAGGGTTGGTGTCACCCAGTGCAGTAACTCACTGTGTCGCCCCCATGGATCTCTTCCTGCACAAAAATTCAAAAATTTTATATACAGTCATGTGCGGTAACTCATGGTATCACCCCTATGGACCTCTTTCCTGTACAAAAATTCAAATATTTTATAGGCTAGTCATTTTGGTGTCACCCCCTCTGATGGTGTCACACGGTGCGGTCCGAACCCCTTGCACCCCCCACCGCCGTTACGCCACTGTGTCAGCCCCGTTTTGAGTTGTCACTTTTAGTCATTTTTGCATTGAATTTTGGAGACAAAAAGTGAAAGTCTCAACAGGTCATATATGCGCATTAGATCTCGAATTTCCGACACGTCTGTCTGTCTCTCTGTCTCAAAATTCTGCCGTGACGGCCACACCCAACCTCAATTTCGTCCCAAGCATTAGTCGGTTCCGTGTGATATACTCCTCGCTAGAAGGTTTCAAGTAGTTGGCCTCAGGTCACAATTAATAGTTCCGGTTCAGTACGAATGTAGTCCCAGTCTATTTTTAGATCATTTTTTTCCTGTCTCCGTTTAGTGGTAATACAAGAGTTAGATTTAGGCATTCTTGGTAAGGATTTAAAGGCAATTGTTTATTCTTTAGAATATGAGCTTATGGTGTGGTTGTCTGTGTGTATTTCGGTGACAGTGCACAGTGAGTAATAAGGCCTTGGTGATGATCCGGAAGTGAAATCTGTGTTCCATTGCATGGTGTTTTGTTTACAATTCAGCCTCTCAAAAAAATGCAGGTCAACCCTTGCCAAGAACTTCACCGTAAAGTCATCTTTGAAGGTATTTAGATTAACATATGATTTGTATTTATTGTCACACTATGGAAAGTTAAGTACTGAGAAACAAATGTAGAGAATATATAACAAAATTTATTGTGTTCTATGGCCAGTTGTTCTTGCCTTGGGGTGATGCTGCTTTCCACGCGTGCGTCAGCAATTTAAAACTAAGGTCAATAATAGAAGTATACATAGGTGTTCTGTTCTGACAGGGATTATTACTAAACTGTGAGTGTTCTGAAGGATTTGACGCCATAGGTCAAAAGAAAAGGAATTTTAGTTTCCATCCGCATACCAAGGTCAGTCGAAATAAATTTATTAATTACTAACGAGCGGCCGATACGTTAGAACTGATAGCATGTTAAGACAGCGTAAAACTTCAGTATGGACTATTGCCCGACGGCGTTGGTCTCCGCTGTCAGAAAGAAAAAAAAAGAAAAAAAAAAAGCGGAGACCTACTTATTGGTCTAATATGCGCATTCACTCATCTTAAATTAAATATAAATTATTGTCTTAAAATGAAATACTATATAATTTTGTTTCAGAAATCTATTCAGCCCTGATTATTGAATGTTCTGTACCTTAACTGTCATCAAGAACATTTAGGCAAAATTTATCGATTGCTATGGACTTTTACAATGGAGGGCAGATACTAAACTGGTCAAGAAAGAGCATGTCGAAATAAATTTATTAATTACTAACGAGCGTCCGATACATTAGTAACAAAACGTGGTCTTTAAAAATATAATGTAGAAATTTTTGGCTGCTATAAATAAATACATTATTTTTTTTAAAATTATTGATACATTTTGTTCACATTTTTTTTTTTAAAAAAACCCAACAAACTATTGTTTCAAAAATTATTTTTCAAATTAGTCAAAAACATAAATTTTAATCATTCATCTACATCAACAACATAATGAAAAATAAAACAAAAATTGGCGTGTCAGACAGGCAATAAAAGCAATTCTCTTCATCTGACTACGTCAATAATTTAGTGTAAAAACACAAAAAGTCGTTATATATTCTAATTACATGGATAATTTTTACATTCCATTTCAAAATTTAATAAGAAAAATAATTTGGTATATTTTATTTTCATTTGAATATTCGGTAAAACGTTAGTAGTAGGAAGAAAGGCTGGTTCTGGCTTCAGACCCTCTCCCACTCTCAAAACAAATATAAATTACTCTCTCAGAGACCCTAAAATCCCACCCCAAAACGATTTTCCCAAAATTAAAAGGCTGGTTCTAGCTCAAATATAATCTAAGACTTTTACCCACCCTATAAATAAATATAAATTACAATCTTGGAGACCCTCCAAAAAAATATAAATTACATCTGTGAGCCCTACCAGCCTTCCAAACGACTAACCTCTACCGTGTGGACTTAAATAAATCTGCCGGATTTTGTTTGTAACAGATGTTGCCTCATATACATTACAGACAGGCAGTCTGGAAATCAATAAATACTCTACATCGGCCAAGCCTTACATGAAATCAATAAAGCACACCTGTTTCAGTACGGCCTTATACACAAACATATATTTAAGGTTTTAAAATTCTAATGCGGATTCTGGACCAGAGACCCCATCCCCCACCCAGAGGATTTGTCGGAGATAGAATATCCTAGTTTAGAAATCTTATATTAAGCAATGAAATATATGTAAATGAGGATTTTCCTATCTCAAAAACCCTCACCCCTCTAAAATAAAATAAATATTTTCACTTACCTGTTCGCATATAATCTGCTTGGTGACTCAATCACATGGAATTTCCAGAATGACTCATAATCATGTGATGTTTTAGAAAACACCCACATGGGATTTCCAGAATGACTCATAATCATGTGATGTTTTAGAAAAACACCCACATGGAATTTCCAGAATGACTCATAATCATGTGATTTTTCGAAAACACCCACGTGGAATTTCCAAACGGGTTTTCCAGAACAGCAGTATAAAAGGCGGTCAGAATTTTCTTCTAGCCATTGCACTGCTGCACTTTCAAGAGGACATATTTACCAAGCGAACAGGTAAGTGAAAATTATTTTATTTCACTATACTTTTTTTGATAATCTTTTTCATACCTGCCGACTCTCATTGGTAGGATATCTGTTAACATACTGTCAATAGTACCAAACTCGCGTATTAAATCGTCCATATCATATTTTATACCCCGTAGGTAAGATCGTATCTGATCAAGTAATTTTTTATAGGTGATACTAGCTGTTTTGCAGGCATTTTTTTTGGTCACAAGCCGAGGTTCAATCTTTTTACACGCTGTCGCGAGAGAAACACCAGCGCCTGATATTATTAACAAAAACAGATTTAATGATGTTCCACTTGAAATTATACCAGAGCCGGTTAATAACAACGGTAAATATGATATTATCCGAAGTATTTTGCTATAGTATTGATAACATTTTTTCACGCGCCAAAGTTTTTTATGATAATGTTTGTAATATTGCAATAACGCATCCACATCTTGTTTTGGAATTTCTTTTGAAATATGATTGAAATCAACTATACTGTTTTTCATTATATAATATTTGTTTACAATAGTGCTGGTTTCTGGTTTGATTCATTATACCTAATGACATTAAGTAATTAATTGTGGTGTTTCAGCTATAAATTCCAGACACCACCAGTAATGTCTCGGAGGCCTTTCCGTTGATGTCAACGTAAATGTTTCTTTGGTGTTCTCATTTGACATCAGCAACAGAGGATTATAATAAACATTCGGTGATGATGAAGTGGACGCAGAAATTTCCGAACCGTACATGGACAGCCTATATAACCCAGTTACTTCTGCGGTATGTTCGAGAGTGTTATTTTGCGGTGTCCATGTCGATGGTCCCGATGCTACTGTGTACACGATATTTTTAATTTGTTCGTGTGGAATTTTAATCAGATTAGTTTTTTGAACAATATTAGATATTCTACTGACCATGTCGTTGAGTTTCGTGTTAATGTCGGCGAGTTTCATGTCAACGGTTGGTTGTTCCCCCAAAAATTCTTTAATGGTTTGTTTATATTTCTACGAAAATTTAAGAACGTTTCTACATGTCTAGTAAAAGTAGTATTGAGTGTAGTCATTTCGTCATTGAATGTTTTTAGCGAAGTTGTCATAGGAATTTCCTTATCATCGACGTATTTCTTCGTTGCAGCATCAAAATCATATTCCGGTGTTCTGAGATTATTAATACCATTATTGTTTATATTGAGAAATGCACGCATTATACCACCGTTGACTAATACGTACTTAGATTCTTGATCGTCGAAGTATTTTTTTGTTACGGCGTCATCATCTGCGGTTGGTTTTCCAAGGTCTATAATTTTATTTCGATTCATGATAATGTCAACCGTGAATGAATCAGCAGCTTTTTTAACATAATCGTTAACTGACCTACCGGAATCTTGTATCTTACCTTTGTTAGTAAAAGTAATGATATTATTATCAGCTGCGGTAGGAACTCGTATAAGTACATCTGACAGTTGTATATTACTTGTCTTCAATCGTCCTTGTTTGTCCTGGAAAACAACGACTTCATTTTGATCTACACTTGTGATATTTAATAAATTATTAATTTCATTTCTAAGCTGATCAAGAGTTGCATATCTCGATAAGTCACCTTGCTGACCTTTAGCCGATGAATCTGCTAATAATGTTCCAAATTTTGTATAGTAGCTCATTATTTATTATCCTACATAAAATTGTCAACATTAGTCAGTTTAATATTACATAAAATTATATAACAACAATGGCAAGATATTAAATTTTGATACCGAACGATTAATCAAGCATAAACATAATAACGAACTTCCAGATTGTCATTATCTTATTGTTGGTCGTACAGGATCAGGTAAAACAAATTTGTTATTAAATCTTTTGCTCAACAATAACTTTAACTATGACAAGGCATATATTTATACAATTAATCCACAACAGGATAAATACGAATTATTGAGCGAGTACAACGATAAACTTCGTGATGAACTTAACGCTGGCGATGATATATTTTTGATAAAACAACCGGAAGAACTAATTCCAGTTAATAAACTTGATTCATCCGTGCATAAAATAATTGTATTTGACGATATTCCGCTAAACAATGAGGAGATGAACAAGATTAGATCTTATTTTTCATTATCGCGTAATAAAAGATGTAATTCTGTTTATCTCGCCCAAGGCTATTACAACGTCGATAGATTTATCAGGCGAAATACTGGTTGTTTTATATTATTTCCCGGACTAGATAATGTTGATGTGAGAAATATTGCAAACGAGCAATGCGGTGACGTAACAAAAGATAAATTTATCGAATTATATCATCGAGCAACCAAAGATAAATACAATTTCTTTTTATTTGATAAGCTAGCGCGTGATCCGGCTAAGATGTTTCGTTGTTGTATTAACACGTTTTTATGAAACATATAAAAATAATGGACGAGCATCAACAAAGAATCGAATTGCTAAAGAAATTTATTGAAACTCGAGCAGCTTTTAAGAAAAAAGTGGAAGAAGCTCGGCGTGGACAAGTTCAAGCAGAGGAAGAAACTGCTAAACTTTTTAAACCTGTTTCTGAAGCAGTACTTGGCAAGCAACCGGAAATATCAACATTATCTGCAGAGGAGCTTGAAAAATTAAAAGAAAAAGGCTTGTTAGGTTTACTCGGAGAAAGATCGAAAGAAGAAAATAAAAAAATTGCAGAAGAACTTGTAAGAAACATTGCTGATCCTGCTGTACGACAGGCCGAATTCGACAGGCTAATGAACAACCCTCTTATACTTCAGCACGCTATTACAAGATTGACGGTTAATCCGGCCGAGTTAAGGAGGTTAATAGAAAAATTGTCGGAGCAAACTAAGGAATTAGCTGAGAAACAAAAAATAATAACTGAAATTATTATAGAAAAAATGCCTACTTAAAAACAGATAATATTTTATAGAAAAAATGCACGTTCTAAAATATTAGATGACGAATATGACGAATTTATTGAAAAATATAATATTACTAAACTTGATGAAATTCGAACTTGGCCGGAAGAAAAATATAACAATTTGATAGAAAAATTGAAAGAAATTATAGAAAATGGTTTCCTCGCTGATAAAGAAATAACAAAATTAAAAAGTGAAGAGAATTTATTAAAATTATATAATTATATAAGAGAAGGAATTATTGCTGAGACTTTGTATAAAACAACAAATCAATATCGAAATAAACCAGGAGGTTATGGTAGAGGTTGGAGTTTTAAAAGACTATTAAATAAATACGAAGGAGAACGAGATAAAACATTACCAGGGGAAACCACTGGATTTGGAGTTAAAGTTTTTACATCAAACTCAGAAATAGTCGACCGACTTATGTTGTTGATATCATCAAATGAAGCTGGTAATGAAAGCGTAGAAATCGATAACGAAATCATTGATATACTGGATCATCTTAGATCGAGTTGATTACTAATATCATCCGAGTACAAAATTTTACATAGCGATCTTATCTAAAAATATTAATATAATGTCACTAACATCAACAACATTATTACTTGATTCCTCGCAGACAACGGGAAACAGCGCAAACTTTTCCGTTTATTATAACCCACCAATAGAACTTGGTCATGAAAAACAGTATGAGATTGGATTAATTTCCTGCACTTGTTGGAATTATATGGCGAACGTAAAAACTGGAGTAAATGATGAGTTTAAGTTTGTAAACATATCTACTCCAAGAACTCCATGGAAAACACTTAAAATTCCACAAGGAGATTATAACCTCACTGATCTAAATAAGACGATAAAAGAGCTGATAACAAAGGCGGGCGATATAGCTGATAATTTCGAGCTAACACCAAATTATAGCATATTACGAGTTACTATAACATTAAAAAATAGTATGATAGTCGATTTTACATCACCAAAAAGTATCGCACCACTGATAGGATTTCTCCGTAAAATTTATGATAGTCTTAAAGAAGCTGTTACATATAACGGTGAACTGCCAGTAAATATAACAGAAGTAAACACAATATTAATAAATTGCTCCATTGCAGTTGGATCTTACTCAGCCCAGGGCAGTAGAGGACAAGTGATATATAGTTTCTCGCCAGATGTTCCACCAGGATCTATCATGCAAATTAATCCACGTCAAGTTATTTATTATCCGATTAATCTTGAAAATCAAATAACAAGTATAACGATGCAATTAACCAATCAATCTGGTAGACAAATAGATCTTAACAACGAAATTGTCACATATTATTTACACCTGCGCGCAACAACGTAGTTGTCGACGTCAATTTTGTGAGCCTATATTTTATAGACAAAGATGAGACAAAAAAGAATTTATAGAAGAAAAATCGTAGGTGGATTTTTTGGAAACATATTTACTAAAATTGTAGAAAATGTCCCAGGAATTGCGTGTAAAGTAGCACCAATTGCACTTGACGCAGGTAAAGCTTTTGCGACAGGCGCAGCTTCTTCAGCAGGCACTGCAGTAGGACAAAAGATCGCTGATAAGATCAGAGGACCTTCCACATCAGAAATAAAACGAGCAATATCAGATATTGCGCCAACAGAAGAAACAAAACGAGCTATGATAACTACAACAAAAAAATTATTATCACCACATGGCGAAGAAATAGTACGTAAACTTGTAAAGAAAACAAAACCGATGACTCCTGCTGCTTTTTAATTTTGTGTAACGATTATAAAATAAAAATGTCAGCTAAAAATTATCTCGATCTTGCTGAAGAATATGATACTGACGACGCTGTAACGGAGTTCGAATACGTCGAGTATCTCGATGAAAACTCGAACGAACCAAATAAATCTGGTGTTAGAACTTTTAACACAAGAGATGAGGACATATTTCTACTTCCGCATAAGGCAGTTTTAGAAGTGCGTGGTCAAATATTAGCTGCGATAGGTGGTGATATTGCAGCTGGTGCAGAAATTGCGCTTGTCAATAACGGTTGGAGCTTATTTAAAAGTGCACGATATCAACTGGCCAATCAAACTGTAGAAGATATTTCAATGCACCTGCCTATAGCAAGTACAATACTTAACATTGTTTCGTTTAGCGATGATTATTCTAGATCAGTTGCCACAAACATGATGTGGTTTAAAGATACCTCTTTCGGGACAGCTGTTTCGAGCGAGTTTCGTACTGGCGCTGGTGTTCCTGCTCCAGATAACAATAATCTAATCGCCAATCCCGCCAATAATGCAACCGGTGATAGTGGAGACGCGATAAGATTATCGGTCACAAGAATAAGACGACAGCAATATAACGAAGGATTTGCTAAACGAAAAGCATTTGCTGCAGAATCTAAACAAATAACGATGATGCTTCCGTTAAGTACAATTTTCGGATTCTGCCGTGAATATAACAAAGTTTATCGCGGAATAAAACATACACTTATTTTAGATCGAGCTGATCAAAACGATTGTATAATACATGCCGATGGGGTGGCTGAAGGACAGTTTGCTATTACAAGATTAGCGCTGTGGATGCCACGAGTTGTCCCATCTATAGCTAAAATGATGGAGCTCGAATCATTATTGGCCGCTTATACAAAAAAGATACACTTCCAGCAAAACAAGATTTATCAAACAGCAATTCCTAACACGACCGATCACACATGGCGTCTTACAACTACAGTTAGCGAACAACTACCTCGACATTTGTTCGTCGTATTTCAACGACAGGCGCGTCATAATGATCAAGAAATGAACAAATCCGTATCTGATAACCCTGATATTAGACGAATATTTGCTAGAGTAAATTCTAAACAATATCCCGAACGTGCAATCGAATGCAATTTTACTGACGATGAAACAAAAAACATATCTCGACCGTATATGTATCTTATGGAAGCAATACAAAAATATCAAGACTCGGACAGTGGATCTCAAATATCAGTAGAAGAGTTTCGAACACTCTATCCTATCTTTTATTTCGACATATCAAAACATTCCGAACGAGTTATCGGATCAACTGCTGATATTGAGGTCACCTGGACACTTGGCGTACTGCCAGCCGAACAGTATAACGTATATGCGCTAGTTGTCAGTGATAGATTCTTGACGATTGACGCGATTAAAGGAAGAATGACTGTACAAGTTTAATCTAATAACCTTGATATAAAATAATGAAAACCATGTACACAACTCGAGAAATATACCTAACATCCGGTCAAGTTGAAAAATTATCAGCAGCTGTTGCTAAACGCCGTTCTGTTTCTTTAATGATATCCCCGGAGCCTTTGTCTCCGACGACAGGAGTCGCCGGGACCTCAAATAAAACAGCGGTTAAATTAATGCTAACACAACAACAAATCGATAAACTTGATAAAGGAAAACCCTTTGTTCTTAAACTATCTGTTTCACAAATAACAGCAATGTCAAAACAAGGTGGATATTTTGGACCAGCACTATCCGTATTAGCTAGCTCAATACTACCGAAAATTTTGCCAGTACTTGGTACACTTGGACTAGCAGCTGCGTCAGGGGCAGTATCTGGCGCAACGAAAAAAGCAGTTGAAGGTCGTGGAATCAAACAAATCTATCGTTAGTTTTATGTAACATTATAAAATAAATGCCACAACGAAAAACAAAATCGTCGAAAAAAAAGAAAACAACAAAACGCAATCGAACAAAACAAGGAGGATTTATGCCAATAACTCCACTACTAGCGGGATTAGCGGGAAGTCTTCTTCCAAACCTACTAGGAATCGGACGTGGAATGACTCTACCATGGACCAGACGCTATTGAGCAATTTTAATATAATTGAAAAATTGAATGACGTTGTCGGATTTCGCGGAGTATTTTCTAAAGACGAACTCGATGACATACCAGCAGGTGGTTCGTGCGTCGTAAATATAGAAAATTTTAACGATGGCTCCGGCACTCACTGGGTTGCTGTCTGCGATAATAATTATTTTGATTCGTTCGGACTTCCTCCGAGTGATCTTATAAAAAAAAATATATTTTTAAAAAATTTAAAAAAATAAAATATTCGTCTAATCAACTACAGCCGATCGGAACATCAGCTTGTGGTTATTATTGTATAATGTTTGTCCGACAAATGTCAAAAGATCCTAATTTTTTAAAGTTTATTTTAGTTTGACAAGCAACCTTCTCACGCAAATGATGAGATTGCAGTTAATTTTATCTAAACTTGTAAATATATAATGTCAACATACTGTCTCAAATGTAGAACTAAAACAGAAAATAAGGATGAGGCGAAGGAAAAAACAAAAAATAATAGAATAATGCTAAAAAGTATTTGTGTTATTTGTGGTAGAAAGAAAAGTATGTTTCTGAAAAAACAAGTAGATGAGACATTAGGATCTGGTGTAGATAAAGTTATCCTGATCGATGATTAATCGATAACAATTTTTTATAAAACAAAATAAAATAAAATGAAGCGCAATTGTGATTGTGATAAAGATCTTTGTATCGAACAAGATAAAATCGTCACGTACTGTCAATCATGCAATCGCCGTGAGGTAATTGGCAGCAGAATTGACATTCACAAAATTATTGGCAAATTGCCAAAACCAAAAGGAGGCTGGACATTGCCAGGTCATAGGTTTACTGGACCTTATAATCCTCTTGATAAACAACTAGATGAAAATGATAATCCGCTGCCAGGACAAGAGCCTTATAATCAAGTTGATGCAATAGCGATGCGTCATGATATCTGTTATCGTGATATCGAACGTCCTGACAACGCTCGTGCAGAAAGTTCAAAATCGGATTGTGATAAAGTAATGTTAGACGAACTTCGTGATATGAAACCGACAAATATGCGAGAACGTGTTGATAGAAGGCTGGTGCAGGGTTTTATTGGAGCAAAATATAAACTAGGACTCGGAAAGGAATTGTATGACGATCTTGCAGCCGAACTACACAAACCTAAAAAAAAGTTTACGCGACGTAAAGTTGTTGTAAATGCCGTTGATGACATATGGGCGATAGATTTAGTTGATGTGTCAAATCTTGCTCAGTTTAATGATAACAAAAGATACTTGTTTAATGTTATAGATATTTTTAGCAAATATGCTTTTAGTGTACCTGTTTAGGATAAAACAGGATCGTCGATAACTGACGCGCTAAAACAAATAATAACAAGTACAGAAAGAAAACCAAATAGAATCTGGACCGATCATGGAGCGAAGTTTTTTAATAAAAAGTTCGAGCAGTTTTTAGAACAAAATAATATCAAAAAATATGTTACAGGGAACAAGGGTAAAAGTGTCGTAGTTGAAAGATTGAATCGCACGCTAAACGAAAAAATACACAAGTATTTGACAGTTAAAAATATGAACAGGTATATTGATGATCTTCCGCAGATCGTTGACGAATATAATAACACGAAACATCGAACTATCAAAATGTCACCAAACGACGCAATAAAAAATCCGATTCTTGCAAATGAAAACATGTATCGCAGACATAAATTTAAAGTGGGTGATCGAGTTAGAATTTCTCTGACGAAAAAAACATTTGAAAAAGGATTTACTCCAAACTGGAGTGAAGAAGTGTTTGTCGTTGATAAAGTACTTTTAACAATACCTGTAAAATATTCGTTAAAAGATTTATTAGGTGAGCCGATCATTGGTAGTTTTTACGAACAAGAACTACAGAAAACTGAACAAGATGTTTTCGTTATCGAAAAAGTGATTAGGAAAAAAAGGTAATAAAAGTTTAGTTAAGTGGCGCGGGTATAGCGATAAATTTAATAGTTGGATCCCAACCAAACAAATTATGAAATAATGTTGCTATAGATTTCCTCGTACTTACGTTTGATAGATTTACATTTTACTGGTTTACATAATGATATTAGATATTGTCTTCGATCGTCAGAGATTGTCATTAAGTTAAAAATCTTGACAAATATAAAAGCGAATTTTATATTTTTTTGTCGGCCTGGAATTTTTAGATTTAAAAAAGGTTTGATAAGCTGCCAAAATATTTGTTGTTCGGCAACAGTAAAATTAAATTTTATTATTTTTTTAGCAATGTGATACTCAACATTATATCGTCCAGTTGTCGGTCTGCTGTAATTTTTTCTGTCAACGACGGTGTTGTTGTTGTCATCTTCATCATCATCGTTAAATAAAATATCATCTTCGCTATAACTAGCAGATTTGTCTATTATATCAGTAGAGATTGTAATATTATCTGCGACTTTATCGTTAGTGATTGTATCACTTGCAATTGTGTCGCTAGAGATGAAATCTCCTGCGATTGTATCTTCCTCGTATATATAAGCAAGTCTTTTCATCAAATCCATATTATAATATACTTTTATCTAATTTATTGCTATAAGATGACTAATGAGGTAAAATATCATCAAAAAGTTAATATATTAAATTATAACGAACTAGCTGAAGCAGTGAGAAAATGTCTGTCGGGTGATAGTGCATATTCCGTTGACGATATTGTAATGCCAGGCGAAAATGATAACAGCAGCAGAAAAAAATAAACTTAATGATAGTGCTTTTATAACATTAAAATTTGATCGCGATGTTTGCTCATAGATGTCTTAGTAAGACAGCATTACGAAATATAAATAATCATCGTATCTAAAGATAATCCAAGCATTATATTTGCTTGAAAAAGGTGATCTTGTTATTCCATCGGCAACAAACTTTACTGCCCTGGGATTTATCTTAAAGTATTGAGCAGCAGATGAGATTGAAGGAAATTTGATTTCCTTATCTATTTTAAGATTAAATGAAACAACAGGTTTTTTGCTGGACATCTAAAATTAATACCACCACCTAGTCCTTTTCTCACATTTTCCTGCTGGGTAACTATTTCTAAATTTTCCAGTCGATTATCAGTTTTTACGTTATTGATGTGATTAATAACTAAACCATTAGGTATAGGTCCGTTAAACGTCTCGTAAACAAAACGATGGCTAAAATAATTAACTCTACCGGCTAGTGTTCCTCTGACAGTTACCGTGAGATACCCCATATTATTCAAATTACCAATAACTTTTTTTATTTCATATATGTCGAATAATTCCCTTATCATTTACCTCGTATAAATCAATATTTTATGACGTTGATACTCATCTTGTAAAGCTAAATTTTTAATGTTGTCATCAGTGATCGAATTATTTCCTCTATATACTCGTTGTCCTTCTGGAATATTATCGCAGAACAAAGTATAAATAAAATCTTTTCGAAACATTTCCGTTCTCTCAGTATTATCTCCCTCTACGCTAATCTTATAACCTGCTGGCGTTGCTTCACCAATAGATTTTTTAGATTTTATTTTAATAACCGAACCTAATGCATTTCCAGCGTATAGGTTATACTTCGGATGAATATGATATGCATCTTGCTCGTTTGCGCTTGTCAGATATTGTGTCATTATATACTATAAGCATTTTATATCTCTAATTGATTGTTCAACTTGGCGCGCGGTGAGTTATCGATTGAACAATCAGTTAGATATATAATATTACACTATTATATAGCATGTTGAAATTGCGAGATATAGCCAAGAAGAGTCTTATGGGAGAACCTGAAAAAATAGCGACTGCCTTTACAGGATTCGACAACAGTTATCGGTTTGATAAACAAATCGTACTAGTAAATTTCACTGCAACAAATCTCTATCATTTGCTAGAGCCAACTGTAAAACGTGAACTTGAAAAACATAAGGGTCTAAGAATATTAGTGCAATATCATGTTATATTTTCAAAGCTACTTGTGATAGAGGGATCGACTGACAAAGAAATCGCAAACCCTTACATCAACGCAAAATCGAGGCGTGTTTTGCTTGGGACTGATCTTTTGTCACTAGCTGATGAAATACACCAGGAAATTTGGAAAAAGATAGAAGAATTTACCGAATTGGGTTGGGTTGGAAGTTTGAAATGATCAAGGAAATTTTATTTCACACAATAAAATATAACGTATTACGCGGTAGTTCGTATATTGACCTACCACAAAAAATAAAAAATAAAAAATGTTGTATAAACGTAAAGAACGTCGATAACAGATGTTTTCAATGGGCTATTCTTTCTGCGCTATTTCCAGCAGAAAAAAATGCTGATCGTGTTGACAAGTATATTAGTCACGTATTAAAATTAAATTTTAATGGTACTGACTTTACAGTTGTAGAAAATCAAATACCAAAGTTTGAAGAGCAAAATAATGTTTCAATAAATGTTTTCGGACTAGATGAAAAAGAAAACGTCTATCCGAGATATATTTCAGAAAAAGCTTCACAATCGACAATAAACTTGCTGTTTTATAAGAATCATTACGTTTGGATCAAAAACTTTAATGGACTAGTTGGCAGACAGTATAATAAACGAAATAAAAAACGTTCTTTTGTTATCGCTGTTGACACGGTTGTGAAGACAATGAAACATTACAAAAGCATTTGCAGTACTGTAGTAACGTACAACGAATAACAATGCCGTCCAAAGAAAATAGTTTATTACAGTTTGTCAATCATAATCACAAACTAAAAATTCCTTTCGTTATATACGCCGATTTCGAATGTCTACTTCAGCCTATACTTGGCGTAGAAAATAATCTTGACAAATCGAGTACAAGAAAGACTCAAAATCATGTTCCATGTGGGGTAGCGTATAAGATAGTTTGCTGCACTAATTCGAGATTATCTAAACCAATCAAGTTATATCGTGGTAATAATCCGGTTGTTTGGCTTCTCAAGCAGTTAATTAACGAAGTTGATAATATATTTAATCGTTTAAAAAGAATAACTCCAATGATAAAACTGACATCTCAACAAGAATCTGATCAGGAGCAAGCGGAATTTTGTCATATTTGTGAAAAAGCTTTTGACTCGCCTGATAACAAAAAAGTACATGACCATTGCCATCTAACAGGACAGTATCGTGGAGCGGCTCATGATAAGTGTAATTTAAAATTTCATGCTCCAGATTTTATTCCAGTTGTTCTTCACAACTTCCGGGGATATGATAGCAATATTATCGTAGAAGCTTTTGGTGATCATAACATAATATCTCGTTTAAAACTTGATAACGTAATAAAGTGCATTCCAAATAATTTTGAAAAGTATATGTCAGTTACTTTAGGTAAGTTGCGTTTTATTGACAGCCTACAGTTTATGGCAGCATCATTGGATGAGCTGGTAAAAGGTTGTAGCGAGTTTGATAACCTACGAGACTGTTTTGGAGATAAATTTAATCTACTGACTAAAAAAGGAGTATTTCCGTACGAGTATCTCGATGATTGGAGTAAATTTGATGAAACTTCTCTGCCTAGCAAAGAAAAATTTTATTCGCAACTTAAAAATGAAAATATAACCGATGACGAGTACAAATATGCACAAGATATTTGGAAAGAATTTGATTGTAAGACGTTTGGCAATTATCATGATTTATATTTGAAAACCGACGTGTTATTGCTAGCAGATGTTTTTGAAAGTTTTCGAAAAGTGAGCTATAACAATTATGGACTAGATCCTTGTTGGTATTATTCTGCTCCCGGGCTGTCATGGGACGCTCTGTTAAAGTTTAGTAAAGTAAGGTTAGAATTACTAACTGACGTTGATATGTTCAATTTATCGAAAAAGGTATTCGAGGAGGTATTAGCGTTATAACAAAGAAATATGCTGAAGCAAACAACAAATACTTCAAAGAGTACAATCCTAAGCTTCCTTCGAAGTATATAATTTATTTAAACTTTAATAATTTGTACGGTCATTCTATGGCAGAACCAATGCCATTTGGTGGATTTCGTTGGATTACGGCTGAACAATTTCTATCGGAGACAGAAAAAAGATACCCGACGATGTTTCGTATTTTGTTGAAGTTGATCTCGATTATCCTATTTCGCTACACAATTTACACAACGATTATCCTTTCTGTGCAGAATCAATGATAATAGATTATAGTTTGTTATCTCAAGAACAACAAGCGACAGCATCACCAAGACAAGATTCTATAGTAAAAAACTAGTACCAAATTTACTCGATAAGAAAAATTATGTTTTGCATTACAAAGTTTTAAAACAAGCAGTAGATGCTGGTCTTGTTTTGAGGAAAGTTCATGGAGTTTTAAAGTTTAATCAGTCGCCGTGGATGAGAGGTTATATTAACTCGAACACTTCTAGAAGAGCTGTAGCGAAATCGATTTTGAAAAAAAAACTTCTTTAAGCTTATGAACAATTCCGTTTTTGGTAAGACGATGAAAAATATTAGAAAACGAGTAAATATCGAGCTAGTTAATAATATCAATCGCAGAAATAAACTTGTGTCGGACGATGATTTTGTTAGCATGAAAATTTTTAATGAAAATCTTGTCGCGATACAAAGAAGAAAAACAAATCTAAAACTAAATAAACCAATTTACGTTGGAGCTTCCGTGTTAGATTTATCGAAGTGGCTCATGTACGATTTTCATTACAATTTTGTTAAAAATCAGTGGCCGTCCAGTAGACTATTGTTTACTGATACCGACTCGCTCGTGTATGAAATCGAATGTGAGGACGTCTATCAGGATATATACGATAATCGACATCTGTTTGATCTTTCCGATTACCCTCGTGACAGTAAATTTCATGACAACACAAACGAAAAGGTTATTGGTAAGTTCAGAGATGAAATGAACTCGAGCGTCATGAAATACTTTATCGGATTGCGCAGTAAAATGTTCGCCGTATTGCTAGACAATAATAAAATAACGAAAAAGGCAAAAGGTCTGCCTCGCGATTTTGTTAAAAAGTTTATGAAATTTGATGATTACAAGTACGCGCTTGACGGCGGCGTTAGTTTTATAAGAGCAATGGCTATTCGAACAAATCATCATAAACTCGAAACAGATGTCATTATCAAACGCGGATTGAGTAATTTTGATGACAAACGTTATTGCGAAAATGGAGTAGATACATTTGCACTTGGTTATTGTTTTGATGATAGATCTATACTCGATATTATATTCGATGACTAAGGTATGAAATTTTATGTAAACTTTAGAAATAATGTTCGAAAATTTGACAGTCACAAATAGCTACAATAGCAAGATCAAATATCTAATGATGGACGGCAAACAGTTGACAGTTGAAATTAATAATGAAACATCAGGTATATGTTTCAGCAGCAATAACGTTGCTGGTGGCAAGCTAAAACTTTCACTTATCAGATCTGATGACAGCGAGTATTTCAATTACCTTGAACAATTGAGCCAAAAGTTATTAGCGGAATTTAAAAATTTTCATGGTCCGATGGGTAAACAAAAATATACTAAACTTACAATCGATCTCGATCGGTCAAAAGTATATTTTATCGACAAAAAATATCCTCTTAACAAATCGCAAATAAAGGATTTGTTCGAATCTCGTCGCAGTGTGAGCGGTAAAGTAAAGTTTAGTCTCTATTATCGTGATGATGAAATATTTCTAATATCAACGGTTGAAACATTGACAATTGGTAACGAGGTATGAACAATAAAAATGTTTGAAAATTTTCACTTACCTGGTTTCCCTCGGTGAAGATGTCCTCTTGAAAGTGTAGCAGCGCAATGACCACTAAGAAAATTCTAACTGCCTTTTATTCTGCTATTCTGGAAATTCCATGTGGGTGTTTTTCTAAAAATCACATGATTATGAGTCATTCTGGAAATTCCATGTGGGTGTTTTTCTAAAAATCACATGATTATGAGTCATTCTGGAAATCCCATGTGGGTGTTTTCTAAAACATCACATGATTATGAGTCATTCTGGAAATTCCATGTGATTGAGTCACCAAGCAGATTATATGCGAACAGGTAAGTGAAAATATTTATTTTATTTTAGAGGGGTGAGGGTTTTTGAGATAGGAAAATCCTCATTTACATATATTTCATTGTTTAATATAAGATTTCTAAACTAGGATATTCTATCTCCGACAAATCCTCTGGGTGGGGGATGGGGTCTCTGGTCCAGAATCCGCGTTAGAATTTTAAAACCTTAAATATATGTTTGTGTATAAGGCCGTACTGAAACAGGTGTGCTTTATTGATTTCATGTAAGGCTTGGCCGATGTAGAGTATTTATTGATTTCCAGACTGCCTGTCTGTAATGTATATGAGGTAACATCTGTTACAAACAAAATCCGGCAGATTTATTTAAGTCCACACGGTAGAGGTTAGTCGTTTGGAAGGCTGGTAGGGCTCACAGATGTAATTTATATTTTTTTGGAGGGTCTCCAAGATTGTAATTTATATTTATTTATAGGGTGGGTAAAAGTCTTAGATTATATTTGAGCTAGAACCAGCCTTTAATTTTGGGAAAATCGTTTTGGGGTGGGATTTTAGGGTCTCTGAGAGAGTAATTTATATTTGTTTTGAGAGTGGGAGAGGGTCTGGAGCCAGAACCAGCCTTTCTTCCTACTACTAACGTTTTATTGCAAATATCTATTAAGCCTTCTTTTTTTTAAAGAGTGTTTTCAAAATGTTAAAATAGCCGCTTTTTCAGGAATTTTAAAAAATAAACACGAATAATTCAGGGTTAAAAATAAAAATTTGTCGAATAAATTACCAACATCAAGATGAAAAATTATATAAGATATATTTCAATAATTATTTTCTAAATTTATTGCCTGACTCAATTTGTGTGATTGTTAGGATGTAAATTATTTAGACTAAACAATATAAATAACGACGTAGAAAGCACTTCGCATTAACATTTACGAATAACATCAAACAAAATCACACTCTTATTATAATTTCTGTTATATGTTTGGGATATTACATGTCAGACGTGTTAATTGACAATTTGCTTTTACATCCGGTTGATTATTATTTTTTGTCAACAATATCACTTTACTTTCTTCTTTAATAGCTTTATAAAATTGTGTACGACACAAACAACAAACTTTTTTTTTTTACTGGAAGTTTCTTTTAGCCATTCCAAATAAACATAATCTTCATGTTTGCAATCGTACTTTTTTTTGCTCTTTTTGTTTTGAAAGTTTAATCCATCAGCTTTTCTTTTTAAACTGAAGTCTAAAATCTAGATTTTGGATTTCGCCATCACTGTGTTTATAAACTTTCATGTTATTGAAATCAGCACATCTTGAAAGAGTTGTTCCATTAAAGGATCTGTCAACATAACATGTATTGCAATCATGTAATGGTGTCATTTTTGATCATTTATTGTTAGTCCTTGAACAGAATCGGACACATTTGCGTACGGTAATATAAAATGTGATAGTAATTTTATGTCCAGAATAAATTATTGATTTTCATTAGGTTTAATTATTATGAAAAACAGGGCGTGTATTTTTTTATGTTAAAATGATAGTTTACTATAATCTTATCCCTGATTTTTTAAAATGTTTTTTACAAACAATTTCAAGACATTTTTCATAATTTCCTGGTTTTTAATAATATTTTGAATCATAACTATATATTTATAACATATAAAGTTTAAAAGACGTGTTGTATTTTTCATTTACATCCAAGTTTTTCTCAGTAGATTTCATTAACAATTTTTGTTGTACAAAAAGTAAGATTATAATTAGCGCTTTTTAATCTTTTATTATCTTTTAATTTGATTTTACCATTAACTATATGGATTAAGCAACCCAGTTGTTAGATATTAAAATTTTCATAATTAGTGACATCATAATTAAACACCCATACACAAAAATCTTTGTTGTCCTTGTATTTATCAACAAACAATTTTCTTGGAAAAACACGAAGATGATTTTATAATAATATTTCGGCAAATATAATTCAGACTTATCTTGTAGCATTCAATTGTTTCTTGTTGGGATTTCATTTTTAATTTCAATTTCTAACAACATATTTTGCGTGATTACTTCATTGCCATTTTTTACGCAATTTCTGACAAAGTTTGTTTTATGGCATAAAAAATAAAGTATATTTGTAATTACAGTTTAATGCAGAATAGGTTTTACCAACCCCAGGATACATGAATGCTATAACAGTATTATCCTTTTCTAAAACCGCATTTATTTCATATTTATCACGTTCATTTTTAATTATATGCACTGTAACATCTGTTAATATTATATTAGGTAAATTATATTTTTGCTTTTTAATCCTGATAATTTGTAAACAATTTCGTTCTTTTATTGGATATCCGCTTATTTTGCCATTTATGCAAAATATTTGTGTGAATTGTTAATATTATTATCACTTAATTGTACTAGTAAGATGTCAGTTGCAAATCCACAAACATGAATCTTATTTCTGGGTAATTTTAAAAAAGGCTAAAATAAGTCTATATCTTTAATAAGCAAAAATCCATTGTTAGTTCTTTTTTGGTTACACAATATTAGTGCAAAATATATCAATTGCTCGACATAAAGATGGTTTGTTTAATTCCAAATCTGCTTTAATATTATTAAAGCCTACTACAAATAGTTAATAATCAGTTTGTTTACATGCTACGGTAATTGCATTTTGGACTTGACCTCGTTCAAAATCAAGTTAATTTTCTACCTGACCTGAATCATTGATTTGTTTTAAATCTGTGAACAACTGATGCATACCTAATATTTTTTATACCAGAATGAGTATAATATTAGAATCATTAATTAACAGAAGTAAACATATTTATCTTGATAGGAGTCAAGGACATTGTGTTTGCCATGTTCTTTATCATACGTTTAGTAATAGACAATCTAATTATAAATAAGATTTTATCTTGTAAACATTTGGAACCTTCCAGAATGAATTTTTCTATTAGGTAATAGGTTTTTTTTAATAAAAAAAAAAGAAAATGTTAATTGGGACCGGATGTCAGGTAGAGGACTGTATAATCTTTTTTTTTTCTAGAAATTATTCATTTGTGCTGTAGGATCTGAGCAGAAACAGTTGTATTATTGTTGTGTCAAGCATTTCATCTGGGATGGAATTTATTTATTCAAATTATTTAATTCAAGTTATTCTTCTCTAGAAATACAAAGTGCTCAAAGTAACATTCTTGGGAATAGAAACTTGGATTTATAGTGAAATTTCAACTAGGTATATGTTCTTGGATTATATTAATGTTATCCAACAAAAGACTGTTGGCACATTACAATGACACTGGGCACCACAGGCACATCAACACTTCCAGCATTGGAATATTTATTTTAGAATACCACTAAAGCTTGTTTAGAACTAAATCATTAAGACTTGTGTTCGAAATTTCAGGATTATTTCGGATTTAGTTCGCGATACCGTATTTACATTTTTCACTTTGTTTTCTAGGAAAATAAATTATTCGTTACATTTTACACTTGTTGGTTCTCACTCTTTACTATTACTTATTTTAAGACAATAGTTTCGAAATACTTTGTTGTAATTCCGTTGATAGCAACTCGAATCGTCATAATACTCAAATATTTTGATTATTTTTGGGGAATTATTATTTTTTTCTCTATTTATCCGAGATTTGGTTTTATTAATTATGTGTTTTCTTTATGATCAATATTCTAACCTGTATTAAACACCAATAATAATAATAATAATAATAATAATAATAATAATAATAATAATGAAATAGTATCAAACAACTTTTTTTAATCAGTAGTTTTGATAATATATTGGTTTTAATAGTTTATTTTATGATTATCATATTTTATCATTACAACAAAATAGTTAAAAACCGGATAGCTTTCGATATCCATACAGTCGGAGGTATAGCTTTATTACTATCAATTCCCATTAAAATGGATTTATTATCATATTTAATATCAAAGTAATTGCCAATTTGGTCAATTTTATTGTTGTAATTTTATGATAGATTATGACAAAACGTGTGAAGGGGTTATAAATCTGTGATGAAAAACACCTTCACTTTTGTGATATAACTGATACTAAACCTCAGCAATTAAAATCATGTCATCAGTTGCTACAGCTTTACTATGTAAATATACACAGTTTTATTTTGCAAAGAGATCGAGATGAAATTGCCTTTCTGAAATTTAAAATTTTTTATATAGTTGATAATAACAAACAATAATTTTGTGAGCCCATCTTTATTATATATTAATGTTATTTATTCTACTCCCACCTTATCTTATTTTGAGAGTTAATTTTTTTATATCGGTAATTTTTCAGTATCTTTATAGCTTGTACAAAAGCTGAAACTCCTGTTTGACAAGTCAAGTCTTTCCGAATTTAATCTCAAATGGCCCGGACAAAGCAGACTACTTCTACTACTGACGGAGGAATAGAATCAATGGAATATTATACACAAGCATAAAGATTTACAATACAAGCATAAAGATATACAATACAAATTACGGAGAATTCATAACGAGTGAACTGTATTCATGGATTGCACGGACAAAAACAAGGATGTCACAACATTGAGAATTATCTGAGCTGGAGAAGTATTTTGACAAAAACGAGTTGAGACTATAGAGGGTTATCTTTTAGAATGTTCATATAAATAAGAAACACAAGTTAGAATGTTCATATAAACAAGGAACACAAGTTAGAATGTTCATATAAATAAGGAACACAAGAGATAAATATGAGAGAGATAATAGCAGAGAATAGACCTAGTATGACAAGAGTGATGGTAGCTCCGGGAATAATGAATATAGACTTTATAAATCTCGCTGAGGCGTTGAACAGGAAGGGAGAAGATAGATATATCCTAAGACCAAGAGGGAATGTACCAATAATACCTTCTGGAAAGATGGAAATTGGAGGGCAAACTGTCGATATAAGGTAACCAGCAACCTTTTTAAGGAAGATAAAAACAAAGAACATCTGAACTGCATATATCAGATATTCCGCTCGAAATACCACTAGAAGCCGTAGTGGACAGATTTGAAAAAGTTCCAAATTAAGGTCACAAAAGCAAGATACACACCCTGGATTTCCCATAAAAAATGGAGTTAGAATCCTGGAAATAGAAAAAGAAAAGATCAGGACAATGAAGTAGGTGTGTTTTCTTCACGGATTCCTCGCAAAAACATGGTATAAGGGTTGTATATACCATAGAAAATGTAAGAAATGTGGAAACGTGAGCCCCCCCCCCCCATGTCCAACAACTAAAGATCAAACAGGAAAGATTACGCCAATTAGTGAAACCACCATATTTTCCAAGCAGAAAGCTACACATCAAGAAAAGAAAAATGTACCAGTACCAGTACCAAAACCATGAAATAGAGAAAAAGGGAAACAACAACCACAACAAAGTAAGCAAAAAGAAGAAATACAATTGAAACCGTTGAATCAACCAAAAAAATCAAATAACAACAAAAGGAACAAATGAACAACAACTAAAAGACAAACAAAAAGGAACACAAGGACAAGATCACCAACAGCAGCAACAACAAAAAGAAAAAGAACAGAAGCAACAAGAAAAGAAAGGGAAAAAAACCTGTAGAACAAAAAACTGAACATGCAGAAAAGACAGAAAACCTAAAACAGAAAAATGAACAAAAAAGAAGGAAGCAGAAGAAAGCACGAAAATCCTTAAATTAAACATATCAAATAGATCAATCACAATCAACCTTAGATGAAAGCGAAAGGAAAGGAAAAAGAGACTTGTACAAGCTGACATACGATGAAGTGCTAGAAGATACAGAATATGAAATTCAAGACATAGACACTCAATCTGAAATTGTACCAATGTAAAAAAAATAAATAAAACAATGCCAGAAGCAATTCGGCCCGCGCACAGGCTGGTACAAAAAACAAAAAAACAAAAAAGATCCAAATGGACAAAACCCTATACCACTACACAAATCATGAAAATGGCTAAAGAAAATTAAGTAGCTAAGAAGAATACACAAACACTAGCTGAATAGATATAGCACTTAATCAGACATATAAGCCTTCGGGTGAACATGACGTTAGGTAGGGGGTCCATTCGGATGGTCTGCAAAGATCAGAAGAGGAATTCCCCACCAAAAAAAGTACAAAAGCGGGATCAAAGGGGCGTATTACATTATTCAGATAAGAACTAGTCGAAATTATCGTGCATTTCTTCTTTTATTTTTATCATATTAAATTTAATATATTTTGAATATACATCATATAAGAAAATTCGTTCGATCACATTTTTGTCCGTCAAATATTGGACACACTCAAACAGCCTCTATGCATTATTGACCAATGATACTACATCATGAGCTCCATAGTTTCCTCCAGCATCTGTTTATGATCTATCTCCAATTTCAATCAAACTCTTAAATGGTAATAGATGCATATCTTCCTATCCATTGTTTCATGTGTTGTCCAACGTGCTCTCCTAGGTTTAATTACCAGCGCAAGCTCACTTACATATAAAGATTTGCTTCCTGTTTCGGGACTATAGCAACCCTTAAATTGAAACTTTGAAATGGTTGTAGTATTATGATGTGCTATATAGAAAGTCGTCTGTTTAAGTCCCGTAGAAATTATGGCTGTTACATTACCTAGTTATATAGGAAGAAACTATATATGTATCCATGTATATAGACAACAGAAATGCTGAATGAAAAAAATAAAAGATTTATTCAAGTCTTCACATGTTATATTTGTTAATAAAAAATTAATGTAGCAGGATGCATCCATTGTCTACTTGTGCAATGGGAAAGGCAACGTAAAAATTTGCGACAACCATCGGGGTATCTTTTTGCTGTGAGAATCCTTTTACAGAATTCTTCTGAATCACCTTTTACATCACACTGATCACGTGCATCTGCCTCAGAGTCAGTATGGCTTCATGAAAGAACGAGGGGTCACATACATTGTGCTTGCAACTCGTATAATCAAAGAGAAGTTCCTGGAGCAGAAATTCAACCTGTACACTAAAAACCTGACAAAAGTCTGTGATACAGTCAGTAGTGCAGTAGTCATGCCTTTGGAAGATCATGGTAAAATTTGGTTCCCCAGAATGGTGAGTCATCTGAAGTATTCCCAGTCATCAGTGGAGTCAAGCCAGGCTGTGTGCTGTCCCCAATCCTCCTCAGTAAATTGTTCTCTGCCATGCTTACTGATGCCTTCCGTGACTATGACACTAGGATTCACATCAGATTCCGAACTGATGGCAAGCTCTTCTATCTGATGAGACTACAAGCAAAGGCTAAGCTACAGGAAGTGACGTGTTTGACTTTTCCCTGATGCCAGATCTGAGTCAGAGATAGAACAGATAATGGACCACTTTTCCTCAGCTTGCGACAATTTTGGTCTCACAGTCAGTATTATGAAGGTGATGTACCAGGAAAGCCTTACGTAGAACCTAACAGAAACTGACCAAACCCTCTTTGCAGTGGACACGTTCACCTGTCGCGGCAGTAAGCAGTCACGTGCAGTGCACATCGACGATGAAACAAACACTAGAATTGCTAAAACATTTTGGCAGACTACGCGCAAATGCGTGGAAGCATAGAGGCATCAATAGGCAAAAAAAGATGAAGGTATACAAAGCCATTGTATTTCCGACTCCGCTATATGCTTGCAAAATTTGAACGGTGTACAGACGCCATGACCCAAAAGCTGAACCATTTTCACATGGGATGCCGGAGGAAAATGATGAAGATAAGATGGAAAGATATGGTCCCAGACTCAAAGGTTCTTACACAGGTTGGCAGTAAAAGAATTCACACTCTGCTCATGAAATCACAGATGAGATGGGCAGGCCACTTTACCGGGATTTCCGAAGAGCCACTACCAAAGAAGATTTTCTACGGTGAGTTGAAGGAGAGAAAGCGATCTCTCTCTCTCTCTCTCTCTCTCTCTCTCTCTCTCTCAGTGCATGAATCTGTAGATAAAACCCCTGCTTTCTCAAGCGTAACTTGGCACCTGAAATCTTTTACTTGCTTAGTGAACAAAGATATCGGTGGAAAGTTGTTTTAAGTTCTAGACTCGATGTACAAAAATCCACTTTCATGTTTACAGATAAAGGGGCATTATACAGAATTCTTCATATCTAATATCAGCACCAGTCAAGGCTGCGTATTAAGCCCACTTCCGTTTATTTATAAATGATTTTGTGTCTGACCTGCGACAAAAGTGGAGACAATTTGTGAAAACATTGGAATGTGTGTTGCTTTAGATAAAACTAAAATTACTGTTTTCAGAACAATAGATTTCTGACGAGTAACGAAAAGTGGTATTACAAGGGTAGACACATCACAACCGTATCTAGGTATAAATATATGGTATTATATTTCACTCTTAAATTTATTTGGATGAAAGCAAGAACTCGCAATTCAAGCAAATAAGTCTCTACATGAAGTGCGTATTATTAAAAAAAAAAAGTTATGCAAATTTTCCGTGACAGAAGCTGTCAAACTATCTGATCCTGTGATCACACATGTATTAACCTATTCCGCTGAAAGCTGGGTGTATGAATATTCACATACAATGAAAATTGACATGATAGGTTCTGCACGAGTTTTAAACCTTCCGAGACAAAATAATGTGGACGTTTACATGATTACAATATTGTTGTGTAACCGTATTATTATGGGCCTAAAGCCCACATTACCAATAAACAAGTGTCATTATCATTGGAATCATTTAAGATTTACCGTGCAAGTGTAAGTCGCATCTTCTCTATCCAAGGTTTCGATATATCAACCCTATCTACACCTTGGCGGTTCGAGCAGATATTTCTGTGCTTCAGGTCTGTGAATTTCATTGGATGTGGCGGCAAGCAACCTCATCCAATTAAAATTAAGTTGTTCAAATTTAAACACTGTTCCTACGTGATCAAGACACATAGGTAAGCAATTTTCCGCTGCCGGTGCATGTTTGTACAAATACCTTTCACTCAAATACACATGTAATGGCTTCTCTCTGGTACTAGTTATACTTCAATATGAAACTTACAAGTATCCTTTTTAGGTCAATTGCTCCCACCATGTTCGGCCGATGTACAACGCACCGCTGTTGCACGCTGTTGGTCATTTGCATTACATACTAAGGGAGGCAGCTCATTAAATCCAATAGATGTTGCTAGGACAAAGCACTAAAATATCTGCACGATCCGCCAAGGTATAAGATAGGGTTAAGATATCGGAGTCTTGGCTAGCGAAGATGGTGTAAGTCCTCTCTCGCAATTTTCTGGACGTCACTTTCTGGGGTCTCTCGAATGTGAAAACTTCATGCGCTACCGAACGACATTCTCTCCTGGTTGCTTTTGACTCTCTCGGTCTTGTGCTGGAGGTAGATCATATTGGCTCAAGGATCATGCATGTCCTATTCAAAATTGCCAGCATGAACGTGTACAAATACCTCACTTAGCCTACGAGGTGACACCGAAAGTCGTCGTTGTCTCTTGGCTCTTTCTGGTTTCTCTTCGGGAAGGAAATATATGCTTGTATGTGATAGCATGTTTGTATTTATGTTAGTATAGCGTGCGTATAAAACTCATACCTTTTTCGTTAAATTATAGGTGTGGAGATTTTAGTCACTATGTAGTGGAAAGCATAGCAAAAAGTGGGTGATGGATAGTAATCAAAAGGTATGTGTTTGATAGTAAAATAGTGGGTGATGGATAGTAAAAGACTGTGTCAGACAGTAATCAAAAGTGGTGTGTTGAATAGTATATCAAAAAGTATGTGTTTGATAGTAATAAAAATGTTCGTTGGATAGCATATAAAATACTATGTGTTGGATAGTAAATAAATAACGTAAGCACCAATGTTAAATTTCCGTTTGGGCCTACAGTGCCATTCCCAAGTTAAATTCCTGTTTGAGCATTTAGTGGCTTTGCCATGTTAGATTACGTTTGGACTTATAGTGTCTTCCCATGCTAAACCCTGTCTGGGTCTATAGCCTTTCGACACATTTGAACAACGATGCCCGTATGGGCCTATATAGCCACTTATAACTACTGACAATGAGAAATAGCACAAACTCAGCTACCATTGAAACGGGATTGCACATAGATGCCTCGGGTAGTATTCGAAATAATATACTTAATCAATGGGTCATAGCAATTTATAGCCATCGCTATTCAACTGCTGTTCATATTCGAAGTAATATACTAAATCAATGGGTTATAGCAATTTATATCCATCGATTTTCAACTATTGTTCAAACCAACAGTAATGATATAGTGTGGGCATGTTTAATTATATGAAAATCTTCTTGTACCTCATCTAACAGCTACCACCACCATGAAAGAGGTGGGGGTTGGGGATCAAGTTACCATTAAATATCGTTAATTGTTCAGTTTGTTATTGGGTGTTGGAAAACAGCACAAGGGCAAAATCTCGCGCCAAAAATCATCCAGAACCACGCCTTTAATGCGAGAACAAAAGGATCATTCGTTTCTTCAATTTCACTTTCTTATTTCATAATCAACAAATCACCACAAAAAAAGTTGCCGTTGATTTTTATGCTACTGCTATTATTTTTAAGATTATTATTTCAGTAAAAGTCTAAACCCTATTGAGTAGGGGCATACATTAAGATGTTTTGATTTTGGCTTGGGGTTAAACGGAGCATTAACATATGAAGTGATGAAATTGGAGCAAACTGTCTTACGGCAGACCCAGCCAGTTCTGCGTAGGATTCGGACTCGTACCCTTCTAGTCGCGAATCCATCACACAAATCACAGAGCCAGTGCGGCTTCCCGCCAAAATGTAAAAGAAGTGTTCTGTGAAACACACATTGGGGACACTAGGCCATTAATTATTTTTATTAAGCTCGTTTTATGTTGTGTATGATGATGATATACTTGTTGAGCTTGTTTGGGGTTACATTTATACTTGGTTTGTTATTGCTAATAACAAACGAATTCCTGTTGAACAAAACCCGAAATAAACGTAATTTACGTGTGAAACATCCTTTGTTGTGTACAATGCACTGTTTAAATAATCCAGCAAATCACGATTTCTTTTATATTTTTAGACTATCAAAGGAAATCTCTTGTAACACTTCTACGTTTTACCTCCTTTTAACTGTGTTTCTACCTGTGACTAGCAGTTGTGCACGTAGCTCTTGTAATCCCTCGTAACAATTACACTTTGAACCTGTGTTTCTACCTGTAACAAGGTCGACAAGAAGCACTTGCGTTTGCTGATTCTGTTCGGCAATTCATTTAATTTCATTTTATGCGATTGCTTTCATATATTACGATTCAAGATGGCCGCTATCGCTTAACCGGCTTGAGGCAGCTGTCCGGATTTTTGTGCCGTTTTCATGATCTTTGTGCTTGTTGTCTGTCTTCGTCTGCGTTATTGTGTTCATCATGCACTGGCTGTTCTTTTCGAATGTGTTTCTTCATCTTCTTGTATTGGAAACGAGAAAAATTAAACTTTTTCTCAGCTGTCTTGCTCCACTGTTGCGGCTTCCTTTGTTATCGAACAAGCCGCTATCACGTGATACTCGCCAGTCCACCCGTTTATGCTATGATGGACCCTCATTAATTGCGTTAAATGGCCACTCCTTGGCTCTCCACACTACATTGTGCACTAGACTAAACGATCTGGGACTACATTCATCATTCCATAACTGTAAACGGAAGCGAAAAAAGAAGCGTTGTTTCAAAGCTGGCCGGCGTAGAACAGGAAGAAGAATTCCAGTTATCTCCCTTTCGCCCTTTCCGGCGCAGAAATTTAAAAATTCGGCCGTTAATTTAGACAACCTAATCCAAATTCCAATTAAATCGTCAACCTTTGTGTCAGCTATCGAAGAGATACCACTGCGCATCGCATTATTCAATGCCCAATCAGTAGGACCATCGGAAAAGCGCACAGAAATAGTTAATTTTATCAACGATCAGAATATCGACGTCTTTTTCCTGACAGAAACATGGCTAAAAACATCAGGCGATGAACCCAAGTGCGTGGATCTAACACCCACCGGTTACTCCATCAAGTCGTTCCCCCGCCACTCTCGCGGAGGTGGAATTGCTGTCATCGCAAAGACCTCCATGATCAACCGTCTTAACTACACAACAACTTTCAATTTCGACCACACATCGTTTGAACTAGTCCAAACTACACTCACACTAGAACAAAGGTCAGTCCATTTTTTCTGCCTCTACCGCCCTCCTCCTAGTAGAAAAAACAAGCTGACAGAATCTCTCTTTTTGGAGCAGTTTCCGAATCTCCTGGAATTTGGAAATTCGATAGGTGGCAACCTGATTATTCTTGGAGATTTCAACTTTCACTTTGACTGTCCTGGAAAGCCATGCACATCGAAACTCCTAGATTCCATTCACGTTTTCAACCTCAAACAGTCAGTTAGCCAACCCACCCATAAACATGGTCACATATTAGACTGGATTCTTTACAGACCTGATGATAATATTCTTCAGTCCTCCCTGGTGTCCCACGAACTTTCATCAGATCACCTCTGTATTATATGCCATCTTGACGTATCAGTCCCTAACCCTCCACCTTTATTCGCTACTAAGAGAAACCTCCGTATGATAAACAGAACCAAACTAATGCATGACATCCAAGCAAACCTAACAACTAGCTTACCCACTACAGCAGAACAACTTGATAACTGCCTGCGTTCATTGCTCGACAAACATGCCCCAGCAACCAAGTGCAGAGTAGCAATTCAGAAGTGTTCTTCGTGGTATAGCAGTGTTAGGGACCAGCTTCGCACTGCTAAAAGAGACCGCCGTAAAGCCGAGAGGCTTTGGCTTTCCACCAGACACTATTCATAAGCAGATCTATGATGCCGCTAAGAAGAATGTCACAAACATAGTCCATGCAGCTAAATCAGCCCACTACAGTACTAAAATCATGGAAAGTTCCAGCTGCAAAGAGCTATTTGAGATTACTAACAAGCTGACGTCAAGGAACAAATGTACACCACTTCCAGCTACCTTCTCTCTAGTCGACCTTCCGGACCTGTTTGCAAATTTCTTCCGTGACAAAGTACAAACCATCAGAGATAAACTTGACAACACAATTTCAATTGACTCGTCGTCACCATACAGGTGCGATACAGAATTTCAGTGGCAGCCGTTAGCAGCATTTGAACCTGTCTCTATGGATTTAGTACGTACAGTTGTGATGAAGAATACACCAAAGTCATGTGAACTGGATCCGATTCTGATGTCACTGCTGCTAGAGTGCTTGGATCCAATATTGCCTTCACTAACTGATGTTATTAATACCTCTCTCTCATCTGGGGAATTCCCATCATTTTACAAAACTGCCATTGTAAAGCCTCTGCTGAAGAAACCAACACTCGACCATAATGATTTAAAGAACTACCGCCCAGTTTCTAATCTCCCATTCATGTCAAAATCTTAGAAAAAGTTGTTCTATCCCAACTTGTATCTCATCTGAATTCAAACAGTCTTTTTAGCAATGTACAGTCTGCATATCGCCCTTGCCACAGTACTGAAACTACTCTTCTGAAAGTAGTCAATGACCTTCTCTCTGCTTTGGATGGCGGAAAGATTACAGTCCTCACTCTCCTTGACTTGTCTGCAGCATTTGACACTATAGACCATGATATATTACTTCACCGTCTCCAGCATGTATTTGGCATTCATGATACGGCCTTACTATGGTTCAAGTCCTACTTGGTCAACAGGACATAAATTGTGTCTGCAAATGGAAAACACTCCAGCCCAGTTGATCTATGCTGTGGTGTTCCACAGGGATCTGTTCTTGGACCTGTTCTCTTCATTCTATACACTCAGCCACTCTCAAGTGTCATAGATCATCATCCAGTGTCTCACCAATTGTATGCTGATGACACCCAAATATACAAATCTAGCCATCCAGCTGAAGTTGAAGCTACCATCCAAGGCGTAGAGGTGCATTTCCGATGTGAAATCATGGATGACATGTAACAAGCTGCAGATGAATGATGATAAAACTGAAGCCATCCTGATTACAACACAAAGACTTTCTCATTCACATCCTTTACCTCAGACAATTAATATCAGCAACACCAACATTAAATTCACACAGTCAATACGAAACCTTGGTGTCACTCTTGACGGTACTCTCTCATTGCATCAACATGTCATGAACATATGCAAGGCTGCATATCTTGAGCTGAGACGAATCAGCTCCATTCGCAAATATCTTTGAGTTGATGCCACTCAAACACTTGTGTGTTCCTTAGTACTTTCAAGACTGGACTATTGTAACTCAATTCTGTCTGGTTCGTCTCAGTATCTACTTCAGAAACTTCAAAAAGTTCAAAATAAGCTGCTCAGATCATCCTTAGAGTACCACGATCAGAGCACGCCTCTCCCCTGCTCTGTACCCTACACTGGCTATCCATACGATCCAGAATTAAACACAAAATTTGTTCTTTGTGCTACGTTTCACTGACGGGCTCCAGTCCAACATACCTATCTGACCTCACTCATGTGTACACACCTGCAAGATGCTTATGCTCCTCTTCTGACACTCGTATTCTCATTATTCCCACTATGAAGATGAAATCATATGGACAACGCTCTTTTGCATACCAGGGTCTAGCAACGTGGAAGAAATTGCCCACTGCACTTAGACACAAAGACACAGTGATCTCATTCAAGAGCGCTCTTAAAACTCACCTATTTCAACTGCAAGAACAGACTTAAAGACCTAATAATGTATCCTTACCTTAAATATTTACAGCATATTTTCTGTTTCTACTTCGTGGTGTTTGTTTTTATTTTTGTAATCATATCATTATATATGTTTTTTTTTTAAGTGTTGTCAAATGTTGTAAAGCACTTAGAGCTTCTAAAGATTAGGTGCTATACAAAGTCCTCATTATTATTGTTATTTGAAAAGTTCTGAATATTTAGTTATAACTCTTTTGTTTCTTGGAAACTGGCAGTAAATTTAACATCAATTGATAGGCATAATAACTTTCTTTAAAATGATTTACAGCTGCATGTACAGCATGCTAGACACTGGAGACATGCATGTGATGCAACACAGGTAAATGGCAGTGATGTCAAAATGTCGGAGAAGAACAATTTTGCTACTGAGTGAAGAGCATAATGTAAAATCTAGGTGCTTTTAATTTTAATCTCTGACTGTTGTTGAGGCTGACTTGGATAAAGTTTATGAATGTAATTTTATGGCCATATCCTACAATTTTAAGGTGGTTTCATCATTTTAAAGACACTTGCTAATTCGTTGAAGATGAGTCACGTCCTGGAAGACCGTTGACTACATTTGGTGAGTATGAAGTGGGTGCAGTGAAAGGGACAATTGATGAGGATGCTCGATTTACAGTGGAAAGTATTTCTATTATCACATGCATTAATTCTTCAAATGTATTTAATATATTGAAAAATTTGAAGCTCAGAAAGATTTGTGCTGGATGGTACCGCATTTGTTGACGGCTGATCGGAAACAGAATAGGTTTGAAATTTCAAGACAGCTACTCACCAAATATAAAAACCTGACCAAAGAGAAATAATAAAGTTTATACCAGTCATGGCTAGTGTCAGGCAGTTGTATGCCACCGGAGTGTCGCCAAAAGTTGTGGAACATTACCAAACCACCTTCTGTGAACTAGTACCTGAGGTATCCATCTCCTCCGTGACACTGCAGTGTATAAATCCGCCCTTGTGACAGTCTTCCTGAAGGAGCAAAGCATCTAAACTTTGCCACATTCTCTATAAAGCCGTGATTTTGTCAAGTGGTTTTTGTCAGAATCCTATAAGGAGAGATTCACTGATGGGCATGCAGTTTGAAAGCTGGCAGTGCAGTTTTCTAGTATGAATAGCATAACCAAATGTGAATACAATATGGCATTTAATAATTGTATAATCCAAATGAGAAAATGCGTTATGGTGCATGATGAATACTTTGAGGGGATGCGGTGACATACTACTAGCTAATAAAGCATGTTGTTGTTCAGCACACTAATAATCAGAACTTTTTAAATACCCATCATACTTCAGCACCAATATGATTAACTGAAACATAAATTTCGTTTTGAAGATTCTTGAGATTCCTATATCTTTATTGGTTGCTGTATTCTATTAAAACCTTTTTGGAATTGTGAAGAGTTTTTTCTGAGTGATACTGCACAAAAATTAGGTGTACAGTATATAAAAAATAAGTATACATTTTGTCATTTCAGCATAGTAATGTATTTATTATGTATTCCATTTTTGTCTTGGACTGATTCTAACAACAGTCTGATTCATCTGCCTGTGCTATGCACGGAGAAAAAGATATATTTATCCTTCACAATGGATAATTCTTTCTGAGGCCTGCACTCGTTGCCAACAGTAACATTCTGAATCTTATAACGATTCAGTGTCATCACTGCCACACTAGGATATAATTAAAAAATTTTGGATCAAACAGGTATTTTTCAACTGAAATAGATGCCTCTTTTCAATTCATTTTTTTTTATTAAACAATGAAAACAAAACACTGCTCAAAGCAGTCTTTCTTCATTTTTGTTAAATCCAAGAGAATGCACATCTGTATACAGATTTGCCACAAATAAAAAGTAAACTTGAGTATTCACCTGCCAACGGCATTGTGAACTTAGTAGCATGTTAAGCATAACACAGTGAGGTATATAGGAATAATGCACAGTGATTAAAGGAGAAAAAAATGAGTACTGTATCTACTGTCTTGTAATTTGTGTCAACTGCAGACTGCATAGACTCATATCTCCAATCATGTAATGCATTGGTAGATTTAGGTGTATGCAGTTTGTTACGAGTAAACGGTTGAATAAGCAAACCTTGACCCTGTTATGTGACAGCAGATCAGGGTCTGTGTTGTTTATAATGGGACTCAATTTACCAGTGAGTAAATATGGTAGATAATAGCCCTAATTACTGTATGCCTAAAGTTTGTTTATTTGAATGCTAAGCTTTCTTGTCATGCTTTTGATGTTGGCATAAGTGACATTAGCATTCTTATTGTGTGTTGAAAATGTGTATTGAAAACATTTGAATTCCACATGTATTTTCTAAATCAGCTGCTGTATTCAACTGAAAGCTTCTTGCTTTATTGCTATATGTTTTTCTCTGGTTTTCTCTGGTTTCCTGAACAAAATTATTGGTCATCGTAATGGGCTTCACAGGTGAGGCACTACTTTCTGCAGAACCATTGTAATCATGTAAATATGAGATTAAAGTATAGTGTATATATATATATTGTCTTTCATGTACAGGGATATCGGAAGAGAATCTGGCCAAGTTGGTACAACATGCACAGATCCCAATAGAAGAGAAGGTCATCCTTAGTAATATGCAGAGCCTGAATGTCCCTATCATACAGGATGTAAGTAATATTCAACCCTTTGGACCCCATTTCAGCCCTAACCCAATATCAGCCCATGCCAACTCCAGCCCCATATGAACCCTATCCCAGTGCCAACATCATTTTCCATTAAGTTGTGCATGGTGTGCAGAGTTGGATGTGAACCAATGTAGCATTCACAGATGTAATAGTGTATTTTTTGTTACTTAATGACATAAAAGCTTCACAAATAAAAGAAGCTGTTGGGCCATTGCTTAGAAAATAGTGATCATACATGCTAAGCTATGGGAAAACATTTGCCCAAGCACCAAGGAATAGTTGAAATAGAGAGTTCCAATATTTTTTTGTTGACCTTTTACTAGAATGCAGTATTTAGCAAATGTTGGAAGCTAACAAATCCTGTATCATTAGATTGTTTCTTTCTATATACTGTATGATCAATTACAAGATCAATTACACAATCAGTTGCATGTTAATTTACAAGACCAGTTACACAATCAATTGCATGATAAATTACAAGATCAATTACACAATCAATTGCACGATAAATTACATGGTCAGTTACTCAATCAGTTGCATGATAAATTACAAGATCAATTACACAATCAATTACAAAATCAAATACACAATTGTATGATAAATTACAAGATCAATTACACAATCGCATGATAAATTACAAAATCAATTACACAATCAATTACAAAATCAAATACACAATTGTATGATAAATTACAAGATCAATTACACAATCAATTACAAAATCAAATACACAATTGTATGATAAATTGCAAGATCAATTACACAATCGCATGATAAATTACAAAATCAATTACACAATCAATTACAAAATCAAATACACAATTGTATGATAAATTACAAGATCAGTTAGACAATCAGTTGCATGATAAATTACATGATCAAGATAAATTACAAGATCAAGTACACAGTTGCATGACAAATTACAAGATCAATTACACAATCAATTACAAGATCAATTACATAATCAATTACAAGATCAATTTCACAATCAATTACAAGATTAATTACAAGATCAAATAATCTTGCATGATAAATTACAATATCAATTACACAATCGATTACAAGATCAATTACATAATTGCACGATAAATTACAAGATCAATTACATTATCAATTGCATGATAAATTACAAGATCAATTACACAATCAATTACATAATTGCATGATAAATTGCAAGATCAGTTACAGTCAGTTACAAGATCTAATACACAATTGCATGATAAATTGCAAGATCAATTACACAATCAGTTACATGATAAATTACAAGATCATTTATACAATCACAAAATCAAATACAGAACTGCATGATAAATTACAAGATCAATTACACAATTGCATGATAAATTAACAAAATTACACAATCAATTGCATGATAAATTAAAAGATCAGTTACAAGATCAAATACACAATTGCACGAGAAATTACAGGATCAATTACAAGATCAAATACACAATCAATTGCATGATAAATTACAAGATCAATTACACAATCAATTATAAGATCAAATACACAATCAGTTGCATGATAAGATTAATTACACAATTACAAGGTCAATTGCAAGATCAATTACAGCATCAGTTGCATGATAAATTACAAGATCAATTACACAGTTACGATATCAATTGCACAGTTACATGATAAATTACAAGATCAATTACACAATTACAATATCAGTTGCACAATCAATTGCATGATAAATTACATGGTCATTTACATGACAGAGTGCAAGATCAATTATGTTATCAATTGCATGATAAATTACACAGTCAATTACAAGATCAATTACACAATCAATTGCATGATAAATTACAGTATCAATTACACAATCACAAGATCAATTTCATTATCAATTGCATGATAAATTACATTGTCAGTTAAATGATCAGGTATATTATCAGTTGCATCATAAATTACATAATCAGTTACATAATCAGCTACTAAATAAAAAACTTATAAATTACATACATAAAAAGAATTTTATATAAGGAGGAAAACCTCCACTTGAAGGGCATTTGCAATTTGAAGGTGTGAAATCATAAAAGACAAATGAGTAACACCAGCTGGATCACACCTAATATTGTAAAATGATTTATTAGAGTCCAGTTTACATTAGATGGGGTTTGAATATAGTAAGTTTCTACTAAAGCAGACCATACCACTCCCCTCAGATTGGGGCAATGGATAGTTCATGAAAAGTATGAGTCATTTTAAAGGTAATTGGTTTGCACACATGAATGCATACAGGTATCTTATTAGTATTTATACTCATTCGAGTCAGTTTATTCCAGCTATTTCCTGTAAGGACCTATATTTTGCACACCTCACATAAATGTCATCAGTACAGTGAATATATGATGCATTTATAGCATTAGAGTGGACCCTACAAAATACTACATTCAAGTAAAAGGTCAACAACAACAATCCATGTCCATCATTGTTTTTCAGTATGTACCATTTCATCAGATTTAGCAGTACTGCAATTTCAGCTAGCTTGGCTATAGTTAGTGTAGTAGTACTTAGTCGGGGGCAACAATACAAATGTTTAACCTGGCTTCACCAATAAAGTTTGGATCAATTTAACCTTATTTCAGGGAGAATTATCCATTTTCAGCTTTGCAGGTTCCATGAGAATATGTAATTCTAACATTTTTGGGTCTGGTTCAGCAAACTAGATGTCACATTACTTTCTGCATCAGAAGTTGATGATCCTGGTTTAGCTGAGACATACATCATCATCCTGAACTAAGACACTCTCATCACTATTGTCTTATCTTTCTTTGTGTTACCCCTTCAAGACAACTAATTTTCAGCTTGAGGGATTTCCCACCAATGTTTATGGCATGCTTTCTACTCTTCTATTGCTATGGCTAGTTTGTGTTCCTAGTAATAAAGTACTTTCTTTACTGAGTTCAGTTGGCTCTGTGGCCTTTGAAAGCCAGTCAATGTACTAGATTCAGATTTTAATCCAATAAGAAACTTATTACACTTGGCATGGTCAGCTCCCTTGATACAATTTGACAGCTTTTGCGCTGTCCTTAAAACAGTACAGACTTACTTCAATAGGAGTGCTTCTGAAAGTTTTTACGGGATACTGGTATTTACTTATCATCTTGAATGTAATATTCACTCTATGTCATATTGCCCAAATCCTCTAAGCCAGGGGTCTCAAACACGCAGCCCAGTGGCCCGCAAAATGATTAGCATCACAAGGTGTCATGAGAGATAACAAGGGTGGTGTGGCCCTTGCGCCATCGAAAATGCTCTCATTCGGCCGTCAGGGTGGTTTGAGTTTGAGAGCTCTGCTCTAAGCCATCAGTATTCACCGTACTTGTATCTTTCATACCCGACATTTTATACACTCAGTATTTTTGTTTTCTTAATTGATTAAATATCATAATCAGCTGAATACACTGGATGTAAGTAATGAGTACTCTTTTGCCATGCAGATAACAACTGTGTTCTTCATTACAAAAGCAAACTTCTAGAAAACAGACTGGTTTTCAATTCTTAAAATAATGCTTTAAAGAGAACCAGTGCGACTGCATGTGGGGGAAAAGGTCAAGTTCAACCAGTGTTTGCTTATAAAGCTTTGGAACTTATTATGAAAATTTGCATTAAGCTGTTTAAAAAACTGGCCATTGTGGATGTATTTTAAGTATTATGCAAGCAAAATAATGCGTCTCATTGGAATCAAATGCCACTTGAGACACATAGGTCAGGCTTAATGCCAGTCATTGCTAATGCTGTATCCATTGTATCAAAATTAGCATCATGCCATCTGTGGCATACAAATATCATTACTTGGTGTGTCCAAGTCTTTTTGGTTACAGTCTGAAGTGTTAATAGGACTGAATCAAAGTGGTCCATACAGTTGTCTGGCATAACTTGGGAGTTGAAAAGTCATAGTGACCTACTTTTAGTATTGAGTGGAACTTAATTATTTAATTAGTAAACCTCAATATTTAGAATTAGTTTCTAAGTGTATTGCGTAAATCATTGACTCAGAAAATCGGGATCAGAATTCTAATTTCATCATTTTATTGGTTGTCCTTCCAGTTGAAGTGCTCTTTAGTTCACCTAATCAAAAGGTCATGTTGACTTATGGTTTGACCTTGCATCCAATGTTGCATAGAGCATAATGGTTCATCAGTTCACAGTGCTATTTTCAACTTCTCCACAAAAACCACAAGACTCATTTCAGTGCAACTTGTCATCTCCCATTGGGTATGACTTACTGTTACTTATAATAATAAGTGTGTGTGTGTGTGTGTGTGTGTGTGTGTGTGTGTGTGTGTGTGTGTGTGTGTGTGTGTGTGTGTAGGCATTCATGTGCATGCATGTTTGTCACATAATAACGTTTTCATCAAAACTGCCTTACCATATCAGATCAGATGTGATAAGTGGAGTCCTTGTGCAATCACCTTTCACATTCATACAAAAGAAGCCTGTCCAACTGAAGTCCCACAAAGTTGAAAGACTCTTGATCAAAATCTCAACTATTGCCACTTTCTTTTGCGTAGCAGGAAGTCATCCTGACATGGGTATCTTTCAACCTAATGCAACTACCTTATTACAACATTTGCCTTTCACACCAGTGTATGACAGGCGAGCTAGATCATGCAGGCTTGAGTGTCGTCTTGCTTTTCCACTGTTTTATCAGAAAACATCATCTAATATGAAGCCTTCTCATTATCTTTTAAAGTAGCCGATGAAACAGGAAAGTATTAGGTTGGACACTGTGAAACTGCCAAAAATACAATTTTTGAAATAACAGAAAAATTAATGGTTCAGCTGGAGAAGTAGACAGATATTTAGCCAACAGCCAGCTGATAATGTGATGAGATGATTAATCTGTGGTAATTTGTCAATACCTTTCAAAGAAACAGAAACATGTTGTATTTTGTCCAAATAGTAATTTTTGAGTTTTAGCCTAGACGTCTTATATTGCATTTCCCTATAACCATGATATCTATTTTAATCACAAGATTTAAAAACATCTGTAATAAAATTATACATATATCCTTATCTTAATATCTTGTTCTCAAATTATCTGGTTTCAATTAAAAACAAATATGTGATTATACATTTGAAGATTTAAGCAAGACCATATACATTAATTCTTTTTCTTATAAAAGAAGCCTTTGTTGCATCATTTATACATGTATAATACATTTATAATCAAACCTGTCTTGAGAGATGATTATTCTGAAGGACCACCTGTCTTTCAAGACAGATTGTACTTTATTGAATCTTGGTTTGGTATTTTTTGGAATATTAAATATTTATGTTGCAATTGAGTACCATGTAGATGTCCAAGAATATCAGTGTCCTTCAGTTAAAAACTGAACAGTTTACTGACTTAACATAATTGTGTATGGTATTACTGCATGCTGTTTAAGTCGCACAGTTTTAATGTTAGTTATAAAACTGAATTCCAGGTACAAGGGGAAAAATTAGCCACATCTCTAATCATGAAATTATATGTTAATTGTTCACAGCATAAAGTTTATTCTGTGTTTCAGGGGACATGGGAGTTTATTTTAAAAAAATGCCTAATTATATCAACTTGATCTTCCTGTAGATGAAATAAAATGACAGCATAGTAAGCATGTTGGAATGTGTGTAAGTTGAAAATAGTTCCACACACAAAATTTTGTGATAGATGGACAAATGAATGAATTGATAATGAGACAGACACGAATAAAGAAAGATGCCTTTTGACTGGTTAAAAATAGCCATGCCTTATGGGTCAAAAGTATAAAAAGGCAAAGAAACCCAGCATGGTTCCAGAAAAAAACTTCGTTTAGTTAGTTATAGAATATGTGGGATATATAAGTTCATTTTTTCATCCTTGTAAACATTTGTTGTTAAATATCCATCTTTGTGTTCAGTCTAGAAGGTGATACAGTTAAAATACTTCAGTCTGATTTTTGAATATCATACATGTGAGTCAGTAGTTAATTCCTAAGTACCTTTTAATCCAGCTTGTATTGAGATATATTAGTTAGGACCACTATGATTAACTTGCATACATGTATATATATATCTTGCCTGATCATATCAATGACATGTAACTTTTACTAATTTAAAAGTAAAATGTAGATTAATAATTTTTAGTTGTAGACATTAGTTAGGTTTGAATTAGAAATTTGGTTCAGGATGGTAATGTACTAGAATTACTCTGATTGATTTACATTTATTTTTACTTACACGCTTTTTCACTCAGAGTCAGGGAAAAAACTTGGGAATTTTACCAGATTATTCTGGTTATGGAACATTTCAGGGTCAGGTGAGAATCCATTTCTGTTTACCCTGTCAGTCCAAAATGCTCCCCTATTTTTTAATAACATTTAATAGCTATGGCATTTTTGGTTGACATTTTGTTCTTTTTAATTACTGCAGTACCCTCATTTTAGCAGAGATGAGCTTTGATCATAACCTTCATCATCATGGTTAATACGGTGAACTGCTATGCATATTGGGATGGATATAAAAAACTCTAATAATTACCTAATCCCTTCTTACAGTAAACTTTTAATTCTCTTCATTGTTTCTTGCTATCCTGTGGATTTTGGATTTGTCAGTTTCTGGTAATCACAAGGGGTTTCTGTGGTATTATTTGGCTTATTCTAGGCATTGGCGTTGACTTTACAACAAAATGCCATAGAGCAAGCTTTGCATGCTTCATTACTTCAGTCTCCTATTCAGAGAGTAAGCACCTGCTTATAATTTCTGGAATGTCATAATTGAATGGATATATTCATGCAACATTTCAACTTTGAGGGATGTTTTGCCCCCCTCCAATCAGTCATAATTTTCATTCTATTGTCATTTATTACATGATCAGTAACTCAAACATTATCACACAGCAAACTGTATTATTATTAGTTTTACACGATTAATGACTAGCACATAATTTATATACTTAATGCAAAGAAAAAGGAGATGCTAGACACAAAACATTCTGAACCACAAGCAGCACATGAAATTCATATGTTCAGTTTTAACTGACATCACAAAGCGCATATTGTCAATGCAGTAGGAATCAGTGTGTGTATGTATGCATGTGTGCATATGTGTGTGTATGCATGTACATATGTGTAACATGCATGGAAAGTGGACTTTCAAGAAGGACGTTTTAGCAACTTCAGAAATAGGTTTTATGTTGGCTGCTACAGATAATTTATTTTGCACAAAACTGCTTGTTTTCATATAGCCTCTGGTTTGAACATAAAATTAGACTGAAATTTGTGTTATACCATGTACTGTGCACTGTCTGAAAGAAGTTTGTCACAGAATAATATACTAGTATATGTCTATCTTGAGAGAGGATTGGACTGGGATTGTGGATGGAGACTAGATGTGGACTTCATTTACAGTTGCAAGAATATTTAATTTTCGGGAAATAATTTTTGCCCGAGCCTATGCTAGTGGGAAGTGAGACATAATAGCCTGACTGTCCTTGCTGTCACTCTTGTGAGGCCAGATTTCTGATCTGATTTTGATCAAATTTGTAATATTTGCTTACATCATCATGATCTCGGGAAAGTTTGATAATGAGTGAGATCTGTGCATACTAATGAGGTGACTTTGCATTTGATTGGCTTAGCTTGTTGCCAGTCTAAAGTTTGTATTAGTTTTTATTTGATTTTTATCAGAATTGGAAAATATGCTAATATTAAGACCTTGGACAAATGTGATTATGAATAAGATGCACACTTATAAATAAGCATGGTGTTGAATCTGGTTTGGCTTAAACAGTTGCCACTCTGGAAACCACTTTTCTGACAGTTTTGATAATGAGAGAGAAATATGCCTAATATTGAGATGAACTTTCGCCTGATTGGCTGAGCTTAATAGCATTCAGAAGTAGGTGTAATGGATGCATATTCATGAGGTGGTCTTGCATCTGATTGATAGAGCTTGGTATTGTCATGGATGACTTTGATTATGAATAGAGGCAGTGCATTTAGTTTGAGAATAATATTTATCTGGTTATAGTAACATAGGCAAAATAAGCATGATATAATGTTTTAGAGATAGCTTACGTAGAACATGTTCTTACAATGCTGTATAAGTCTGCTTAGTGAAATAGTCAGTTGTTAAGTTACATAAGCCATGTGATATCAGACCTTGTTGCACTAGTTTGGGTTGTTAGAAAGAGATTTTCTTGATATGACCACCCACACATTACAGCTTCATTATAAAAATCCATCTGTTGCAAATGTATAGTTTGAATATTTGTTTTTGTGCATGTAATAATGTCATCTCTGAGCTAGGTATTATTTACTTCATTGAGCTAGGTATTATTTACTTCATTGATCTTTTAGCTCTATTGGATATAAACTACAAGAACTTACGAGATGGTCTGTTGTCCATCACCAGTACATCCATTAGCACAAGTTTGTTATCACTACTCCAAAAAAACTATTTTGGAAGATTTCCTTGAAAGTTTACATGCATATTCATCCCATGATATAATTGGTTCTCAGTGAAAATGGTGCCACTTGGACAACCAATACAACCACCACAGCAACATATTAAGAGTCATATTGCAACTTCTCCAGAATGAAAAGTTCTATTGACTTGGGGCATTTATCAGAAGGCTTATGATACCTAGTTAGTCCTAAAGGAAAATAGCGCTGATCTAATGTCTAATATGGACACCACAACAGCAATCTTTAATATCTTGTTACTGCTACTTCTCCTGAGTTTAGGTCCCTGGGTGACTGATGTAAAGCCATCACCTTACTTCTCCTGAGTTTGGGTCCCTGGGTGACTGATGTAAAGCCATCACCTTACTTCTCCTGAGTTTGGGTCCCTGGGTGACTGATGTAAAGCCATCACCTTACTTCTCCTGAGTTTGGGTCCCTGGGTGACTGATGTAAAGCCATCACCTTACTTCTCCTGAGTTTGGGTCCCTGGGTGACTGATGTAAAGCCATCACCTTACTTCTCCTGAGTTTTGGGTCCCTGGGTGACTGATGTAAAGCCATCACCTTACTTCTCCTGAGTTTTGGGTCCCTGGGTGACTGATGTAAAGCCATCACCTTACTTCTCCTGAGTTTGGGTCCCAGGGTGACTGATGTAAAGCCATCACCTTACTTCTCCTGAGTTTGGGTCCCTGGGTGACTGATGTAAAGCCATCACCTTACTTCTCCTGAGTTTGGGTCCCTGGGTGACTGATGTAAAGCCATCACCTTACTTCTCCTGAGTTTGGGTCCCTGGGTGACTGATGTAAAGCCATCACCTTTGCAGATCACACACGTCACCTCAATCTGTGTGAGTTCAGATTTTGGCTTGACCAGAATGGGTGTGTCAGAAATCTTGTGAACAAAATGGTGTTAAACACAACAAAACCAAACTAATCCTAACCATTCTCTTGAGTAAATTTTCATATCAGCATGGGGTTTTCGCCAAATGACTTCTTATGATGTTTAGTTGGTCCTAGTTGAGCGTATTGCTGATCTGATGTCCAATATGGCCACCACAGCAGCGATCTTGTCACAACTTCTTCTGAACAAAACATAATATTGCCATGGGGTTTCACTTACAAGACTTTGTGTGATGTCTTGTTGGTCCTAAATGAAAACTGTGCCGATTGCACATCCAATATGACCACCACAATGGCTATCTTGGAATTAGTATTATGGCCACTCCTCCTGAATGGTTGGTCCTATCAGTGTGGGGTCTTCGCTGAAAAACTACTTATAATGTCTGGTTAGTATTAAATGGAAATCATGCCAGTCTGATATCCAGTATGGCTACCATGGCAGCCATCTTGAAAATCTTGTCATTATTTTTTCAGAAGACCACTCCATTGGCCTAGTGGTTAGAGCATCTGCCTTGGATCGTGGGTTCGAACCCCTGTCGTGTCATTCCAAAGACTTATAAAAATGGTACTAACAGCTGCCTCACAAGGCACTCAGCATTAAGAGGTTAGTGTTAGGACTGGTCAGCCTGGTGTCAGGATAATGTGGCTGGGAGGGACATGATTCTACATGTCTGCAGCATGATACCCCAGTGCTAGACATCACTTTAAACTGCCACACTGCAGACATTGTAGTGATATGACTGACAAATTGTTAAAGCTACATCAAAAATCCAAATCACACACACACACTTCTTCAGAATGGAAAGTCATATAAACATGGAGTTTTCACCAGAAGATTTTTTTTTTTTGATGTTGGTCCAGATGAAACTGTGCCAGTCTGACATCCAATATGTCCACCACAACAGCTAATTTGAAAATCTTGTCACTGAAGAATATAAGAGAGCGATAGAGAGTTCGGCACTGGGCAGTTTTGAGGAAGAAAGGGACTCATGTTACAGCATTGATAACAGAGGATAGCATACAGGGAAATAGATTGAATAAAATTTGACCAGATCTGATGCAGAACATCCTAGCTTGAATGTCTTTCACATTTATAGAAGTGCTGCTGATTGCTTAAAATGGTCATTTCCAATTTCAACTGCTTCAGAGAATTTGAACAATTCTGAGAGTAAAAGCCTTGGCATAGAGACTCTTCAGTGTTTGACAAATGATGTTGATGTGCCATCAAATAAGGATGAAGGTATAAAAAAAACTGGAGAAACCATGCAACAATTGTTTTTAGAACATACACAATCAGTATCATTGGGAGAATTTTCTACATAAAGCATCCTTTAGATCTGCATGTCTGGCCAATTTCAGTTGCATTTGGTTATTGGGCAGATGTCAGCCAAAGTGAGCAATGATAGGCCCACTTTGGCTTCTGATTTGTTTATAATTCTTTAACCCCTTAATGGATATTTCTTCATAATTGAAATGAACCATGAAGCAGCTAATTATAATTAAAATGAACAATTAATGAGCTAAGTCAAATCATTCTGAGATATGCTTGCTTCATTAACCTTGTGGTTAAGGTTGCAGTCACAGAAAGTGTCTTAAGGTTTTATTTATTTATTTATTTATTGTTTTAATTTGCTTTCATTTCCTAAATGCATTGATGGATTTTCTTCATACATGGGATGAATCAATATAAAGTTAAGATGAATCAATATAAAGTTAAGATAATCCATTTTGTGGCTTGCACACTTGCCCCATTGACATTGAGATCAAGGTCACAGAAAAAATATATGTTCATGTTTTGGTTCATAAGTTTTTTAAAATTTATTTGTTCTTGTATATCTCCTAAATGACTTGATAGATTTACTTCATACCTAAGATGAATCTTTATGAAACCAAGGCAGTTCATTCTGTGACACACATACTTGTCCCTTTGAACTTCAGGTCAAGGTCACAGTTATAGAAAGATTGTATTATGTTTTTGGTTGAAGTTTTTTTTGTTATTTGCTTGTTTCCATAGCATCTTGATGGATTATGTTCATAGATTTGACAAATCATTATTAGACTAAGACATTAGTTCGATGACATGCATGTTCAGCCTTTTTCAACACTGCGTTGATCATGGGCTTGAAATGGAGGCCTTGTCCTTCTAAACAGAATTTCTGCTAGATGAAGTTAAGCATATAATGTACCATTCATATTACTCCTGTTGTCAGATGATAATACCATGCATGATATAAAACCCATGACCTGACCCATCCCCCACTTTGAGTGCCAAATATTGAAGATGTTGTTTGACTCTGCTTAGTGGAACATTTTAATGGATCACAACCACACAAGCTGGATATTTAATGCTGGGGCAGTTTGAGTAAAGTGCCTTGCCCAAGGACACACCATGGTAGCTGACCTGGGCTGGTCGGATGGCAGGGCATGAACCTGCACTCTTTTGATCACAAGTCCAGTATACTAAGTACTGAACTATCGTGGCTTCTACCTCCACTTTAACCTCTGTCTGCGTGAGTTCGACTCTCAGGCTCGGCTAACGTGGACATGTGAGAAAGCCTGCCAGTAGCTTCTCGTGGGTTGGTGGTTCTTCCTGGGGTTTTCCAGGGTTCTTCCTCCACCAATTATACTGGCCGCCATGTATAGCCTATCTTGTGCTGAAAAATGGCGTTGAACCCTACAACAACTGCAACAACAACCTCCACTTTGGGCCTAATTTACAGCAACGATCCTGCACAGGGAGACAATTTGGAGACCTCAACTTGAATTGTGTTACTCAAAAAATTTCAAGTATAGACAAGTTTTGTGCTTAAACTTGGACTGTTGTTACTTCAGTTAGAATGTAACCAGACCCATACAACTTTCATGATTTTCCTGCATTTTTTTCTCTGTAAGCATTCTGAATTTCCATAAACCAAAGTCCCTGTGATGCCTTGTAGACACATTCCTTGACGAGATTGGATGTAGATAATTTATGCATGCTGATTAAGTTAAATCATTAAAATACATTATGAAGATTGGGGCATTCAGAGTGAAAATAAAGTACCCAACATCTCACTTAGTTTTCCTAAAAATGTTAAATGATTGTGAACAGAAAATTATGAAGAGAAATTATGGTGAAGAATATTTTGTTCTTGCTGAACAAAGTCATGAAAGTGAAAATCATCCCCTGATTTGATAGTCCATGTTGAAGACATCATAATTTTTGCTCCAGAAAAATATCACCATAATTGGACCTTTGTCTTAGACTTCATTAATGAGATAATAATTTAAAAAATACCCAGTTAACTTCATTTTCAGTAGAATGAACAACTGAAATAATACTGATTAAAGACATTGCAAGTCCAGCTCAATGTAGGCAAAGCACAAGGTCAGATGTTTGTAAATTTTTATTAAACTACGTGGCTGCAATGAGATAAATCTGTAAGGTATCTTAAAGACTACTTGTTTTCTGTTTGACCTTGACCCCACCCTACCCATGTTTACATCAGTGATGATATTTGTGTTGCATGGTTATTTTGTGTCGAGAGATTTGAAGTAAAGTGCCATGCCTATGGACAAACCACTGAATCCAACTCAGGCTAATCCTGTGTTAAGAATTGAACCACACCCATTAGGTTGTTCATATGGAATACAAATCACATAACCACAGCAGTCCCTGTCATTGCTAATCACTACTTGTGACATAGGAGAGGGATTGTAGAGCCAGTTTGATTTTGATTTCTTGACCTGAGATTCTTGCACAAGAAAAACGAGAAAATTTGGATCCTAGTCTTCTCCAAGAACAAAACTAACATATGACTTCTACAGAAAAGAAATCTATGTGCAAGGAAAAACATTTTAAGATAATACATGGGATATGTTTCCAGTTTGTCAGGTTGTGAATGCAGACATCCATGTACATGCTAATGCGTAAATTGAAAACACTTGCCTGTGGATATAAATTCTTTCTGTTTAGTGATACATTTTCTGATATCATTCTAGTCAGTCAAATGTTGTGCAAGTGACAGTGTTTATGTTTCAACATTAACACAGAAGTGCATTTAGGGTTTACAACTAAATTTACATGTATCAATTTCATAGGGTCTTGTATTGTTTTTATTTTTGCTTATTTTTTTGAGACCAGAAGTGGTTATGAGATGGTCTGTTGTCTATTGTCTGCTGTCCAAATCTGTTGTCCATCTGTCTGTTAGTCCAAGTTTGATATTCCTACTCCTCCAAAACTACTTAGAGGATTGCCCTTATACTTTACACTTGCATTCATCTGATGGTGCCATTCAGACATCCAATATGGCCACCTCAGTGGTCATCTTGAAAATCTTTTTATCACTGCTCCTCCTGAATCAATTATAATATCTACATGGGGTTTTACAAAAGGTCTCCTTCTGATATCAAGTTGGTGATAAATAAAAATGGTTCCAATCTGCTGTCTAATATGGCCACCACAGTGAAATTTTTGGATCACTACTTCTTGTAAATGGAAAGTAATATTGCCATGGGGTTTTCACCAGAAGACTTCTTACAATGTCTAGTTGGTCCCAAATGAAAACGACGCTGCTTTCCTATTTAATATGGCCAGCACAGAAACATGGGATTTTTACTAAATGACTTCATTTGATGTTTATATTGCAACCACAGTAGCCACTGTGAAAATTTTGTGACCATATCTCTCAAATAAATGGCCATAGCAGCATAGGGTTTTTCAATCAAAGACTTCATATGATGTATTGTTGGTTGTAAACGTAAATGGTACTGATATGACCTCCAGTATGGCCACTATTATGGCCCCCAATGAACATCCTTTTATCACTACTTCTTCTAAATGGCAGGTCATATCGATATTGTGCATTGATGGAAAGGCTTCTTATGATTTCTGGTTGAAATGAAATGTTGCTGATCTGATATTAAAACTGGCCACCATGGCAGTAACCTTGAAAATCTTGTTACGTACTTCAAAATAGAAAGCCTAATGAGCATGTGGTTTCAGCCAAAAGATTTCCAATGATATCTTGTTGATTCTGAATGGTGTTTTATTGGTTCTAAGTGAAAATGATACCAGTCTGATATCCAGCATGTCCAACATGGCAGCTAATTTAAAAATATTGTTTTTAGCTTGAGAATAAAATTCTAAGATGGTTTAAACACTCGGCAGTTGAAAGGAAAAAATGGTCTTATTTTGAATTCCTGGAAATTCATTTTGACTAGTAGAACATTAGTCAAGGGACTCCTGTTTTTCCTGTTACATTTCAATACTGATTATTATTTTGTTCTTTGCAAGATGAGTTCTTTATTTTTATTTTTCTCATATATTTATATTCAATTTTATGATATTTATTTATTTGTTTTAGGAAAACAAAGGATATATTGGGCCAGAACTTAGTAACATTCTGCCTGTAAGTCCGTACCAGTAACCTTCATAACCATATTAGCCAACCTCTTTATTCTGTATTAATCCTGTCTTAATTTCTGATCAGGATTTGGGATCCCACCCCCACCCACTTTTTCATATTGCCATTGGGGCAGTTATTGCTTTACATTTTCTCCTTGGAACACAGGAACACCCCTTGGATTTTGTCCCTTGTCGCAATATTTGGAACAGTTATTGCTGGATGTTTTCTCCCTGGGACACTGGAACACCCCTGGGATTTCCTCATGTGTCCAATGTTGCTTTAGCTTTCTAAGCAGTCTTGTGCCCTGCCTCATGTTTGGGACACTATGGTGTGACATCTCTGATTGAACAACTGCAATCCCAGCTTTGGTTAAGTGGGACTTTTTAAATACCTTTTTTTTACAACACATGGACAACCTTAAGATCCTCTCCCTACATGTTTTATTTGGCTTTTGAAACAATCTTCTTTTTATTTTGTAACACTTCACATATGTCTTTTCTTTGGGACCATGGTGCTTCTTTCTTCTTTCAGTCAAAACTCCAAGTTTACAATCAATTGTTAATCCGTCACCTAATTTTTAAAAAAATAACTTTATTTGGTCACAAGACCAAGTAAGCTTATGACATGATCCAGCATCTATCATGTGTGGTCCATCATTGATGAACAATTCCTATTTGTAAGTAATTTTGAATGATGCATGGGGCTTGTTTCAGCAAAACTCAATAAAGAGCACCCTGACATGAATACCTCTCATGGTTGAACATCATTAAATGCAAGCACTGTTACTTAGAACCAAAAAACCTTTAAATGATTTCTCATAAATTGCTGAACAGAATTGGCAAGAAGACCTTTTAATTTTGGACAACTGTTGCTGATTTGCTATTAAATGTTGTCACTGTTGCAAAAAGTACAGAGACCTTTAGAACAGAATTTGACCATATTTTACAGCATGCATTCCAGCTTAAAGCATTTTGGTTTGCACAAATGCTGGTGCTCCACTATTGAATATGGCCATTGCTACTGAAAATAGAACAACCTTGAAACAACTTCATTTAAAAAAAAAAAACAGTCAGCGAAAGTTGACCAGGTTCCACATAAAGCATCCTTGTGTAACTCTTCGAATATGTACTAATGATGCCCATCTGCTATATAAAATCGCTGTCATGAATAAAAAAAATAGTAAAATTTTGAATGTCAGAAAGCATCATAATAAACCAAGATTTCTGGGCCAGCAGTCCTTCAGTGCTTTTAGGTAGTTGTTGCTCAGGTGACTGACCTCAGCCTGTTTTTTCTCTTGATATCAAATATGGTACATGTTGGACACTGATGCTGTCCATGTTTTAGACATAATAATTAAACTGTTGTTGTCCAGACAGTCTTGTTACGAACTTAATTCACGTACAGTTTTCTTTTCGAGGTACAAATAAAATCTTTGTCCAGATACCCATTCTATGAGAAATACATTAGTCAATAATAGTTTATTGCCTCTGGCTTACTTATTTGTATGGGAACCTTAATTAGTTGACCTTGATAAGAAAACAACTGTCTGTCACCTATGGCAGGAGTGCCTCAATATATGAGCTATATATGGTGTTGAACCTTAGTTGACTTATCAGGGGGACATTGCATCATCTTATGTCCCTCTATAATGATGAGAATATTGGGATTAGTGAAATTTAGATGGATGCTGGCATTATGGGTTTGGAGAATGTCTCCTATGCTTACTGAAGGTGCAGCACTAAATATAGTTGTTGTAACTTGTGTCAGTTTGTCATGAGCTGGTATGTGCAGAAATCTCCTGATTTATTACTAGATATCCAGCCATATTGACTAAAGTTTAATGTGTGGCCTTTTGCACCATTTTTAGAAGATTCAGCATTAAACCTTGTTTTTACTAGCTCATGGCAAAGTGTCAGGGGTATACCATATGTGACTTAATAAAAGAAATAGTCGGGGGTGGGGGAGGGGTATTCAGAGAGCACCAGATGTAGCTTAATGAAATGGAATCTGAGGATTCAGAAAGGTGTAGTTAGCCATGGTTATCTGAGGAGGCATTTAGTGATGGGTATCTGCAGAGATGCTTCCAGACTGCACGATCGCGTGATTTGCACAGATTTGTATGAATTTGCATACTTCAAAAGCAGTGATGTATGAGAACTCCTGCAAATTAAATTCAAGTAGCATGTATGAAAATGTTCTCAGCAAGCTATAGAACTTTATTCAACCATTCACCCTTAAAATGCTTGTGGAAATGGAAGAAATATTATAGCTTGTCGTGACGTGTATTTTTTCATAACTTTTACACATCTGGTTACTTCACCTTAAAATGAATGGTTGTTAAACTAAATTTGATTGGCACATTGAGCCCAGTAATAAGCATTGTGTCATAATTTCAACCATGCATCAAAGAAATTTTACAAATGCATGTTTATGGGCTATGTGGAAGACCCAAAATGGCTGATTCCCACTGTTGTTCATCTTTAGATGATGAGTTTGTTAACAAACACATACTGATGATAGTAATTAAGGCAATTTATTTTTAAAGTTAGGAAATAGATTACTGGAGCTGGGAAAATGTTAATGGAGATACCAGTGAGTGATTTTGAATCAAAAACAGCATTAAATATGAACCCGAAATACATGATGGATGAAAAAAACAGATGTCATGCCAGTCAACCCCTTATTTCAGCAATATTTCAAAATTAAATGTAGAAAAGGCAGACAAACAAGCGAAATTAAAAGACAGACAATTTAAAAGCTAAGTGCACTTTTTGTTTCTTTTATCATCAATTTTTAGCCCCACATGATTATGTGCTACAAAACCATATAGCATTAGCATAAATGTTATGATAAATCTAATAAAAAAAAAAATCTAAAAATGAAATTAAAAAGTGAAGATTTTTATTTGATTGAAACACCTCTAAACAAGTAGAATAGGGTATTAATGGACTTAAAAATCATAATACAGCATAGTACTTTAGTAGTTGGTAGAGTGCTAATTCAGTGTTGGTGAAAAATCTTATTTTGGAGCAGAATTATCCAAAAGACAATACCTGTGAGCTATCAAAGAGGCTTCTCAGTACAGAACAATATTCATGCACAGATGAGGAACTGATTAGGTCTATGAGGATATAGTTACCCATAGGTATCAGAAAGTGTAAGTTGGCCATTAGTCATGGTTATCTGAAGATGTAGTTAGCCATGGGTATCTGGGAATGTAGTTAGCCATGGGTATCTGGGAATGTAGTTAGCCATGGGTATCTGGGAATGTAGTTAGCCATGGGTATCTGGGAATGTAGTTAGCCATGGGTATCTGGGAATGTAGTTAGCCATGTGTATCTGAGGATGTAGTTAGCCATGGGTATCTGGGAATGTAGTTAGCCATGGGTATCTGGGAATGTAGTTATCCATTAGCCATGAGTATCTGAGGATGCAGTTTGCTATGGTTATATAAGGTGTAATTTAACCAGTAGTCATGGGTATCCGAGGATGCAGTTGGCCATGGGTATATAAGGGTGTAAGTTAGCTATTAGCCATGGGTATCAGAAAGTGTAAGTTAGCCATTAGCCATGGTTATCTGAGGATGCAGTTAGCCATGATTATCTGAGGATGCAGTTAGCCATAGGTATATAAGGGTGTAAGTTAACCATTAGTCATGGGTATCTGAGGAGTGTAGCTAGGAAAAAAAAATAAATGTGGTATAATTTCATATATTAAACTATATACATGTACCCCACAGCTTTTCTTCGCAGGAAATAAAAGTGTGAAACAAGTCATAATCATTTAGTAGCATATGTGATCCCAGACCCAGTAATCTTGTAGCCCTATGGCATGGTAAGCAGGGTGAATCTTGCCAGCTGAAATCATATTGCAATATAGATGACTGTCTGGTAGCATGAATTGAAACCATCTACCAATACTAGCTGTCACTTAGATTTGCTGAGCAGGTAGTTTTATTATAATTAACATGTTCTGTCAGCTGTGTTCCACCTTATTTTATTTCTTGTTTATAATGAGATGGATCATGCTTATGGTAATAAAAAAAATCACTTGATAGTAACAGGTGAACTGGATTTTACCTAATCTCCAAAGATTGACAGGTTTCACATACTGTTAACTGCTGGTTAAATGACTGGATTTGACTTACAAACTGATTTTTTTTAAGAGTGATTTGGACACAGTGGATGAACTGAACATAGACATACTGGATTAGTAGTCCATTTGGAATACTATACACTTTCAAAGCACCTGCATTGTACCACCAGTGGTTGATCAGTTTCACCATTCTGGTTTTGTTTACAATCAAAATGATTCTGGAGATCAATCTTAGCCCACTTGCTGGTTACAAGATTCAGTGATGACTGGCTGTCGGCCATAATAAGACAAGCATATGACTGGTTGCAGCTAAAGTTCTTCCTTCCATATTAGGTTTTGAATTCATAAAGTTTGTTTGACTACCAGTCTTAATTAATATACATTTAATGGTAAAAAACTGATATGGAAGAGTTGTACCAACATGAATTACAACATGGTACTGTACTGCTGTATAATTAGACCCTCAATTGCAAATCATTGCAAGGCTAAAAGGAAACTGGGTTTGTCCTGCAAGACAGGTGACTTGGAACTTTTACTTGTGCATAAATTATACTCCTGCTACACTGTGCATAATGTGAAATCTGCATAAAATGCCACAAATGCAATTGATGTTTGTCTTAAGAAAGTGACTTGCCCTTCCTTAGTCACCACTTGTAAATATACAGTAGAACTTCGATTATCCTGCACCTGATTAGCCATCAGTCTCTCTTAACTGTCAAGGCATTGTATGTCAAAATATTAAAAACAGATATACATAAGTAGATATTATGATTTTTTGATTACCCACTCTTTTGTTTAATACTTTTAATGTACATATTCTGTTATCCGTCTATTCTCATATCCATCATGGTCTCGGTCCCACACCCTGACAGATAATCGAAGTTCTACTGTATACAAGTGAAATTTTCAAGCCCTGCATTGCTTTTCAAGAGCACTAAATAACTATGACAAGTCTGTCTACAGCCATGTAAATGTGAACTGTTTTACGCTATGCGCACTTAGGACTTTGAACCATACTTCTATTTTTAAAATGAATTGGAACAATCAGGTGTGATAGAAATAAGTTTCATCCTTATGTAGCACTAGTTTTGTTACAGATAATACAGATTTTATGCCAGAGCCTGAGGTATACTAAATTCCTGGATTGGAGCTAACAGATGTTGAATTCAGGTAACCCTGCGGGTTATGCTACATGATTATGATTTGTTCTACATTTTCCCAAAAAATACAACAATATTTCACAAAGGAGAACATCATGGCTCAGAAGAAGAAAGAAGCTAATTGGTATTAAAGTGTCTTTCATTGGCTATGGAATTTTAATTTAAGATGGGCTATCAAGTTCTTTTCCTTGAATAACTCAATTTCAAACTCTCTGCATAATATAACCAATCAGTTTAAATCTGTTGAAAGTACCATATTAAAAAACCAACCAATCAATTTAAATCTGTTGAAAGTACCATATTAAGAAACCAACCAATCAATTTAAATCTGTTGAAAGTACTATATTAAAAACCAACCAATCAATTTAAATCTGTTGAAAGTATCGTATTAAAAAACCTACCAATCAATTTAAATCTGTTGAAAGTACCATATTAAAAAACCAACCAATCAACCTTTATAAAACTTCCCAAATTCCCCATATTAAACAAACCTAGATAACATATGTATGTGTGTGTGTGTGTGTGTGTGTGTTTAACTATATATATGTAACTTCACCTTTTAAGTAAAACTTAAGCTGTTATTGCATGCTCATATGTTAACATTAATACACATATCTTATACTAACCAAGAGCAAAGAAATTTTTCATGCGCTTTTAACCTATACTTACCAAATGTGATAACCATATTAAAAAGGTATATGATTAATATGACTTGTAACTTAATTAAATGTATATAACTCATTCACTTACATGGCTCATTCATAGACTGGTTCCTTTTAACCAATATATGGATCATAAGATTTTTAAAAAATAATTTTACAGTTCCAACACACACATATGGCCACAGGTTGTTATGCAAAATATCTTGTAAAAATATGAAATTAGTATCGGGGTATTGTGCACACTAGCTTGTAAGTTGGATCCAGCTGCAAGTATCTTAGACCAGGATCTACTATCTAATCGGATCAGGGTCTATAATGATGGTTCTGCTTATTAATCAAACACAGGCCAATATCTGCCAAGACATTATGCGATGGCTGATCTGGGTTTGTGCAATTTGTGGTTAGATCCAGTTTATACAGGAGTGTATATAATATCTGTTTATCAAGTTCTTTTTATCATGAATCATATATCAGTTGTGAATTTCCAACAAAGGTGATACTGTATTTGAACGTTTTGAAAAGTTCCCATACTGTATATACTTGCTTCTCAGTCGAGTCTCTTTGCAGTCTGTACAGACCGTATAAGCAAGTATTACTACATGTTACTGTGTAGTGTAAATTTATTCATTTTTCATGTTAGATTTATAGTTTTATATAATGTACAGGAAAAATCTTGTGAATTCAGATCTCCCACAGTTATTATGGTAGGATATTTATTGTATATGTGTAATTCAGTCATCAATCATAAATTAAAGGATTTTCTAAGTAAGTCAAAAAATGTTTGGAAAAATAAATTATACAAAGTGTAGGTGATTGATGATACATATTTGTGTTAAGTACTGAATCCTAAATGAAACAGTATTGTTTGCATCTGCCTCAAAGATTGGTAGTCCTGTGGTATGTATATTTTAATTATATATCCTTATTATCCTTATTTGTTACATTTATTTTCTAAGGTTAAATCTTCTATGAGCTTTATAAGCTTTTGGGATATTGAAGTCTTTTGATTGAAATTGTTTATGGAAAGGGTTGCAATTTTCTTTCCCCCATTTCATGAAAAGTGGTGGGGACATTGTATCTGTGTTTCCATCCATCCATCCATCCCACTTCATTTCTGCTCTGGATGTCCATTTTACCATTAGATTTGGGTGAGTCCTGATGTGAAAATAGGTCTGCAAAGGTGGAAGGGGAAGTTACAAATTTTGTTGTTTTATTTCCATAACTCTTATTACCACACCTATGTAAGTGTGATGAGACCTAACCTTTATCATCATACCTGTGTGTGATGAGATATAAACACTATTGTCCAACCTGTGTAAGCATCACGAACTCCCCTGTACTTAGTCAAATACTTAAGATAGGGAAGGGTGAATGTTTGGGAAAGGCGATAATCACTCAAAGAATGAAGACAAACAGAGGAAAATGCACAAATAATATTACGTTTATTGACTTTTAACACTAATAATGGACACACTACCACATTCCCACTAAACACTACCTCTTGTAATAATAAAATGTTAAATGATGTAAGTTTAATAGAAACTGATTCAAGTCCTGATATTCATCTCTCTTTTAATTGAATAGATCTATCATTGCACTATATTCTGACGGAACTCACTAATATCAGTTTTCCCACATTTATCCTGATCTGAATGGCACTCCACAGTTCAGCTCCATGACTTTACAGTTTATCATCCAAAAGTCACCAATATATATATTTATGTATTCTTCACAAAATAATGGCTAAATGTGGCCACAAATGAACACTATTCACTGTTCCAGAATTCAGCACAATATCGTTGCTTTCCTGTTCATATTTTGAATCTCCCCTCCACCAGCCAGGAAGCTAAGGAGACACACACTCCCACTTAAGATTCACCCTTTACCAGCCAAAATGCTCAGTGAGGTCTGTATTGGCACGCACCCTCTTCCTGCACTTCGAATAAACTATTCACAGGCCAAAAGGCTCAGTGAGGGCTGTGGGGTCACGCACACCCTCCTGACTGCCTCCACCCACTTCTATCTTTGACTGACTGCTTTATATTCTCAAAACACCTTAATGTATGTATGTATGACAGCTTGCTTTCCTTTCAGCATGGGTATCTTGCTATCTTGCAGCCGCTCGTGCTTTTCCTTAAAATCACAACGTTGGTATGTCCTTTATTCACTCTAGGTAACATGTTATGCTCAAACTATTAATTTGATGGGTTTGTGTGACAATAAGCAAAATGAGACATAACCTTTATTGTCTCACCTGTTCAAGCATGGTGAGACTTTTTTGATTGATGATGGTGACATCCTCAGTGTTAAATTTTGTGTTCATTGTTTTGCAAGTCAAAGACATTAGTTGGGTGGTAATATCATTGCACAGATGCAGGTAAGATATGAGGTTCATTGGAACACTTGTAATATTTCACAAAATGATATAGACTGAAATTTATAAGAAGAGATCAAAACTCTTCTCTGCTAGAAAATATGTTGTATGGTTCATATAGTATAGTAGTGTTGCATATAGGATCCAAAAAGCAGGGGATTCTGTGTCCCCCCCCCCTCCAGGTCTGAGGGACATGGACGTTTTTAGAGGGACAGATGAAAATAATAGCACATAATGCAGTGATAGTGCTATAAAAATGAGATAATCACTTGTACAGTTTGCCAACTTAACTGTACTATCATATTTTCCCTCAACACTTATACTATTGCAATAAAAGTGTTATCATGTGTTCAAGTAATACATGAAAAATATCTGGTTAACCTGAAATGAAATGGAATTTTCCACCCCTGATCTTGCACTCTGATTTAACTTTAGTGTAAATGCAATATCTGCCAGCATTTATTATAATAAATATCTCTGTTTTCTGAATTATATTTCTTTCCAAACTAAGAAATCATTAATTACATGGCAAATTGTGTATTTGCATAAATTCATTTTTGTGAATGACAAAATAAATTAAATTCTTCCTCGCCATAGGGATAATGAGTGGACATCCACTAATGAAAACTTGTATCCAATTTTTCTGATGAAAAAACATACCCAGGGGGGCACACAGGGTCAGGATTTGGAGGACATGGGACAAAATATTGTGGGATACCCGCAAGTCCTTGATCTGTGAGCAACACTGAGTATGGTGATTGATTCTTTGCAGACCATTTTAATTTCTCCATTTTATCCTTGGTGTCCTGTAATATCTAATTTCATGAATATAATTAAATTTTCTCAATGACACTCTGCAGCTTGTATCCCTATCTAGATCTGACTTAAAGAAGCAAAGTATTGCAATAATTTTCGACAAACATTCTTTTAAATTTATGTTAATATTCAAATGGACCTTCCACCATCTGTATCTGAATGGCATATCTGTTTCCACTCAAAGTGATAGTCTTTTGTAATGTTCCTGCATCTGCATTATGTTTATTAATAATTGAGTAAAGCAAAAGATGATACTGACAATACTCGCTCAAGATGACTCAGACTGCAAATATGAAAGATCCTGACCTGCTGTAGCATAATGTGCCTGACCTGCAGATCAGGGTCAATGCTGTTTGTTCTCCTGATTACTCCAGATAAACTGCACAGACTCGGATTTGATGGTGCATTATGCAACAGTAGATACAGGTCTGTGCAGTTTGCAGTTGACTCATAAGCAGGTATATATGTTATGATGCCTTTTAAGATATTTTCTAGCTCAGTCTGAGTGAAACATTGCTGATACAGCATTTTCTTGTAAACACAAGAAGGTCCTTGCAAGAAATGAATGTGATATAAAAATTACTACAGTATGTTCAAAAAGTTTATGATGTACCCCATGGTTGGATCTTGAATGACCTCAGGGGACATTCATTCAGCCCAGACACCATTATCCCTGGATTTTGCAGATCTCCATATCTTGATAGTGAGACAAAGGTACATAAAATGTTTGCAGCAACTTAACCAAGGTGTAAGTGTCAGTACTGTATATTACAATGCTGTATGCAGTACTCTGTATCATCATTAGTCACGATTTAATTGACTTGCCATCAGCTTGTATATATCATTAAAGTTTTTTAATTTTGTGTTTATGTATCATCTGTATCATCATCATCATCATCATCATTGTTCGGTATAGATGCACATGGTTGATAAAATTTGAAAAACTTGTGTAAGCAACATGACAGTCAAGTGTAAATTATTGTGTAGTATTCAAATTATATGAAATGCTTTGTAATTGTTGTTTAAAAACTCTTATAAATTAGCTTGTTAGTATTTCATGTTCATTAACTATAAGATCAATTTTTTTAGTAGTAATCTAATTATCTGTTTATTTACATATGTTATTAATGCATATAAGCCATCATATTTACAGTGAATTATTTGTCAGGTAACAACTTTGTCTGTCCTTCTCTCCATCCGTCCATCTGGTAAAGTCTGGCATTTTAAGTCAGTTTTCAGGCACAGATTGGTGTTTGTGTTTCATTGCATATTGCTAGTTTTATTTTCTTTATAAAATGAGCCATTTAACTCTTGTGATGAACACATTCCACTGGCCACATTTTGTGGAGGGAATATAATTCATGAGCATACATTACAGAAACAAGAAGGTACTTTTAAAGATTATGAATTTATGATATATCTCAAGTTTTCATTAAATGTATGATATGAACACATATGTATGGCAATGACTGCATTTTGTGAAAAGAAAATCCTAAGCGAAAAATGAAGAATCATTCTATATGTAAGTGTAATAACTTGATGTGTATAGAATTTTAAATAATTTCTTATGCCCATCTCATGTCAAGTCTTTAAGGACATTTTCAAATGGACTCCTGTTCTGTTTCCAGTAGACAATAATATTGTATAATAGAGATTTTGAAGGTATTGCTAACTTTTTTTTATTCATATGTAATTGTTCTGCTCTTCTATATATGTAAAGCTCTACATTTTTTTGTTTATACTGATTTTCACCAATAAATTACTGGGGGGTATTTTTTTATGTAAGAATTAGGTGTTACTGATTTAAACCAGTCTATCAGCCATCATCTTCAATATTTTTTTTCTGGGTGCTCATTTTTTTAAACACCGACTCCTTGTAAGATTGTTGCTTTCCACAACTGGGAGATTGGAGCTGTTGTGACTTGTAAATGCAGAACAAACACTAGATGGAGGTCAGGAAATCAAGAAATATTTTATGTTTCCAGTCTGTTTCATGTCTCCGTTTAGTGTGGTGCTGAATCTAGAAAAAAATCAATCCTTAAAACAAAAAGAAATACCAGAAAATAATAGTAAAATTTGGTTAAAATGGGAAGATTTATTTTTCATGCATAGATTTGCATTTCAGCCCATGATCACCTTTATATTTAATATTTTTAACGAGATTTCTGAACGGTTTTAATATTTGGAAAATAAACACTGAAAAAGTTCTGATTTTTTTTTTTTTACATGTAAAAACTGAAAATTCAGAACACTTTATTTGCAGTTTAAAAAAAACCATACAAACGTGAGCATTAATGCTTAGTCTCCAAGTTTGATTTTTATGTTACGCCATCAAATACCAATTATAAAAATTGCTTCTATGTTTAGTGTTTGCCACACAGTGAAGTTTAATTACCATTTGCCATGATCACTTTTTGCCATGATCAGTTTTGCCCTTGAAGTGTTTCTAATTATACTGGGTAATCTTTGGGAAACTTTTAATTATTCTTCTGCTTGAGAGTAGAGGCATTGGTGTTCTCACATATTTGGTGTTCTCACATACATGTATTTCCCTCAGGGACTTGACCAAAATACCAGTCTTTGCACCTGCAAGAATTGTGTGTCTGCCGCTCGTAAGCTGTGAAATGGGCATATGTAACCTATGATTCACGACTTGGTTTTATCTGCTTCTTTATATCATAGGGTGTGGCTTTGACAATTGCTTATCTTGCCCATACCTGCAGGAAATTGCACATGTCTGCTGTAAAATGTAAATATACATTTTGAGACAACTGTTTTTTTTTTCAGCAGAATTCCTGAAAAAGTATCTATAACTGCAGTAAAAATAATGCTGTGATATTTAGTTTACGTTTTTGTCAGGTTTGTAAATGATGAGAAATAGTTACAGTAAAACTTTTCATGAAAGACCAGTTCTATGAGAGATCACCAGCCTTGAGAGATTAGATTCTCATTGATTAATTTTATAGTGTTCAGACCTGTCACCTGTCTTGAGACACCATTATTTTTTTCATGCTTGTAGTTGTTGACTTGTACTAGGGGTGAGGAAAACCATATACATTTTGGGCTCATCAGCTCAAAGGTCAATGTCACTCTGACTGAAAGAAGAAAAAATTGTTTTCACACAATAAGTTGAGCCCTACATCATCTACATTTATCAGACTTTTAGACAGCTTGCACTTGGAGTAAAGAAGAACTTTATTGATTTTGAAGCTAAAAGGTCAAAGTTCAAGATCACTGACTAAAATAATTAAATGATTTGTGCACAAAATGATATTAATTCTGCCTGACATACCTTAAACTTTATGGATGGCTTGCACTTATGGTAAGGAAAAAGCCTATAGATTTTGGGGCCAAAAGGTCAAGGTCACTGACCAGACGAAGACAATCATGTTAATAAGGTATTACTTAATGCCTGAATAAGTTGATGACAACACGACACAACTGTTTATCATTGTCCAATTCAGCAGGATAATAACAAACCATATAACTTGCTCAAAATCCACCAGTGAATTCAGAAGGGAGCTTCTAATTTTTGAAGGCCAGTGATGTAATGGGTTTATTGGATTCTAATTATTCTTGTGCCCATGTGCCTATTTCAGAGTGGCAGAAAGAAGGGTTCTCAGCCATACCAGCCATATAACAGGAAAGAAAGGGCAGCAGAACACACCTACCATCTTTCCCGATGGGTTCCCTACATCAAGGACATTATGGAGGTAAAGGCAACAAGACATGTCTATAAAATACAATCAGATGAAAAAGTGAATTGATCTTGTTTGGATAGGTCCTGTGCATGGAGGAGCCTGGCCCATTAGTTAAGAAACACAATAATTGAACTCATCCTCAAATTTCCAAAACTTTTGATCTTCTATAAGTTTGCTGTGAGAGATGTAAAAATTGTGAAAATATCAGGATTAAATTGCTTGTATTGCTACATACATGCAAATTTTTAGCAAGATTAAGCGTGTAAGTATTTTAATTTTTGAAATTTTATTAATGGTTCAGTTCTTGTTTAATGAATAATGGACTGCTCTGGAAACCATAATACTACTGAGCTTGAGATTTCGATTTGATCAGTCTCAAATGATGTTACTGTTTTTTATTTGACCAGTCTCAAATGACTCATTTTGATTTGACCAGTGTCAAATGATATTACTTTTGAAAGGTCATTTTTGATTGGCTGATTACTGAAACTGATTCTCAGGCTCGTTATCATAAATTTTCAGTGTCCAGTCCAGTGATTATACAGTCAGTTATTGAGGATACCTTTACACTTGATGCCAACCCTTGACCTCTTGATAATTAGTAATAATAGAAATAAATTTAGCTAATGTAAGTGACCCGTAGCTATAACTGTCTTATATAAGGACTTGGACCCAGTATTCTCAACACTTCTTGAGTAAGAAACTTGAGGTTGGGTCAGAAGTTTCAAAACTCCAAGTATCATATCCAATTTTGGTATATCTTGCTTTTGATTTTATTGCTCACAACTTTTCAAGAATGCAGGGACTGGTGTAATTATGGAGTTAATTTGGTGAGGAATTTCTGCATTGAATTCTCAGAAATACCAGTTATTCAGTCCAGAATGTTTCTGTCCCTGCTTTATCAATGGAGGGAATAATGTAATGGCATCTCCATCATAATTTATTTTCTTCTGCTGAATAGCTTTTCAAGGACTGGATGGATTGGAACCAGTTCTTGGGATGAGGTTTTGATGTAAGAAGCCCCTGACCACATTAGGTTATCACTATTTTCACACATAATTGAACAGTGTTATGGTCACTGTTCAATTGGAACTATCTACATCAGTTACACTGTATGGGCGCATTTGTGATTTGTCAAAAATATTATTTGCCACGAGCCATCTGGTTTTGGAGACCTTGAATTATCTGTGGTAACATGCTTGCTCTTGACCTCATTGCTTGCAGATTTTCTCTCAGGTTTTGATGTATTTGCACAATATGTGGATGCCTATTTCAGATTGATGTTTTCATGGGTTTTGTGGTGTCTTTCAACTAAAAGATTATCATAAACCATGATCATTTAGGTGGTTCACATCAAGAGTTCTTGATATAATTTGTAAAACTTGTTTTACATTTTTAAAAATGAATAAATTTCTGCCCATAAAACTGAATTTATGGGGGGTGGGGGGTGAGGGGGCAGTAGCTCTACTGGTCTTAGACCCGAAGAGCTTATTTATGGAATAATCTGATGTCCATTGTCCCTCTGACCATTTGCACAAGTTTGTTATCGCCATTCCTCTTTTGAGGATTGCCATGAAACTTTAAACATACATTCAACCCATGGTCTAGTTGATCCTTCTTATGGTGTGTACATGGCCGTAATGCTGATCTGGTGTCTGATATGGCTGCTACAATGGCCTGCTTGAAAATCTTGTTATCACTACTTCTCCAGAATGATTGGTCATATAAGCATGGGGATTTCACCAAAAGACTTCTTATAATGTTTTGATGATCTTAAACTAAAATGGTGCTGATCCGACATCCAGTACATGTTCATCTTGAAGAGCTTGTTTTTGCTACTCCTGTTAAAGAGAAAGTCATTTTGACATGGAGTTTTCATCAGAAGAGTTCTAATGGCGTTTACTTAGTCGTAAATGAAAATGACTAACCCTTAGTATGGAAAATATTGTAGATGGTTTGAACATTCAGCAGTTAAAAGGAAGAAATAGTCTTATCTTGGATTCCTGGAAATTTGTTTAATCCGATAGTCTGCAATGGTAATGCGGATGTGGGAGGTCGTGGGCTCAAACCCTGGCTGAGTCATACCAAAGACTTGTAAAAATGGTATTAGCAGCTGCTTCACTTGGCACACAGCATTAAGAGGTTAGTGTTACGACTGGTTGGTCTGGTGTCAGGATAATGTTATTGGGTGGGACATGATGCCACATGTCTGCAGCATGATGCCTCAGTGCTAGACATCACAATAAACTGCCACATTGCAGACATCTTAGAGATATTGCTGAAAAATTGGTAAAGCTACGTTAAAACTCCAAATCGCACACACACACAGAGACTCATTTTTACAGTGGTGGTTGCAGCAGCAGCATCAGGTTGAAGATTCTGTGTTAAAATTTGGGTTATGGATGATCACTTGTGTATTGTGTACAAAAGTGGACATCCATTTTCAAGTTGGACACAGTAGGGGGTACATCATAGTACAGACACTGGTGACACCTCATTTTTAAGTCAGATATATCAGAGGTACATTGTAGTAAAAGATGCCCTATTTTCAAGTCAAATACATTATGTGTGCATTGTAGTACAAGTACTGGTGAGCTACCCCATTTTCATGTCAGATACATTAGGGATACATTATAGTACATAACACCGGTGAGACAGCCCATATTCAAGTCAGATACATTAGGGGTACATCGAGTACAAGAATTGGTAAGGAGCCTCATTTTCAGGTTGGATACAATTGGGTTACATCTTAGTACAAATATTGGTATGATGCTCCATTTTTGAAGTTAGATATAGTAGGGGTACATTGTAATAAAAATACTGGTGGCACACCTCAGTTAAAGTTAGATACCATAGGGGTACATCATAATGCAAGCACAGGTGACACGCCTGATTTTGAAATCGGATACTGTAGGGTATATCATAGTACAAATTGTGTTGCGATGCCTCACGATTCCATTGATCCAATGTTCAAGAAAGAGTAGCTTCATCATTGTTGTTCTGTTGAGTCAAATGTAAAACCCAGTATCAGTTAAAGAAATTGTCTAAATGTCTTGAAGTATTATTTCCATTACAGGAAGCTGTTGAGGAGAAGCTGAAAACAACATCTTTCCCCTTCTTGTCAGGGGGTGCTCCTAGAAGCAGCTACAGACCACCCACAAGGTAATAGTATGGCAGTAGTTTGTTTCACCTGTGTTTGCAAATAACGACATGTAAGCATCACTTTTTTGACACTATTATCTTTTAAAAATTTTAAGGTTAATTTAAATTTCCCTGGCCTCATAAATATTTAAATTACATGTACACAAAGGACTATTATTCAGTTATTGTCACCCGACATTATGGTGGGACTGCATTTCCAAGCGGAAAAGTCAATAATAGGTTTAGTATTTCATGTGACAAAATATGATGTCATATGGTATTAGGTGCATAGCAGTAGTACCTGCTGGAACAGGTGTAATGACCATTGCCAGAGTCAGTAGTGGACTGTCCTGAACTAGAGCCATGTAGTTGGCCAGCCAAAACTCAAGAATTATCATGTGAGTACTGAGAGAAACTATTTTCTACAGTGTAAGGCCACTAATGAGATCTTATTCCTTTTCAGTGCTCGGTATGGTCAGTGGCACAAGGATAAAGCAGGAGCACCCCAGTACAAGAGTGGTCCACGCCTGATTATATTCATCATTGGGGGAGTTACTTACTCAGAAATCCGCTGTGCATATGAGGTTACTCAGGCAGTAAAGAATTGGGAAGTTCTCATTGGTAGGTATAGTCACAGTTTAGTGTCAAATATCTGTTAAATGAAAAGAAGAGATTTTGATGGTATTAAGTCATTCCATTATGTTGGAGTTGGAAAAATATGTGTTTTAGCCATAAAAAAGAGATTTAATTATTTGGATAACATATCTTTCAATATTTCTAGGTTCAACCCACATTCTGACCCCAGAATTATTCTTGAGTTACCTTAAGGAGCTGAGCAATTAGAAGATACAAAACCATCACACCAGATCAGGTGGGACCAAGGGATCATTATTATCTTGTGTTTATGTCCATCTATGATTCAGATGGGAAGTACTGTTGATTGATGTATTTTGTTTCAGCTAATGTAACTTACGTTATATTCATCAGGAAATGTAGTCTACTTATTGGATAAGTGAAATGTACCATATTTCATCAATCTTGTCATTGTTAGTTCTGTAGGGTCCTAGAGCAGTTGAGGTTATGTGATGGCCTTTTGTCCAGTGTCCAGCAGCACAATTCGTTTCACAACTACTCCTAAACAATTGTGTGGATTATCATTACACCTTATAGACACAGTCATCCCAGGGTCTAGTTGGTCTTAAAGGTAAATCATACCCTTCACCCATCCAGTATGGCCACTATGGCAGCCATTTTGAAAATATTATCATTTCTAATTAAAAAAACACGGTAAATCAACACTGGCTTTTCATTGAAACTTGTGATGTCTAGTTGGTCATAAATGAAAATGATACTGATCAGATAAAATGGCAACCATGCTGTCCATGTTTATGATATTGTTATTATGATTGCTACTCCTACTGGACAGATGTTATGTTGGTTCAAGGTGCAGACTCTACATGCAAAATGTTCACCATGGTCCTTCAGCCCTGTTGTGTGTTGAAAAATTATATTACAGTGAAAGATTGTTTATCCAAACTCGACTTATTGTGTTTCTTACCTATGTAAAACATAGATTTCATTTCTTTGGCAATGAAAGAAGTGGTAGCATCGGTGTTGAAGTTTTGCATTAAGGTTTTCAAAGAGCATGTTGGTGGGTGAGTGGGGATGCATCAGTGCACAGACATAGGCAAGACTTGAGGTTCCATGGTGTATTCATAATTGTATCAATGATTTGGTTTCGTTTGTCTTATGGCACATCATCACATGTAGGCTACTTATTGCCGAGGTAATTGGAGTAAATTGCCTTGCCCAGGTACATGCCATAGTAGCATTGACTGTTGTAATGGTTGGATTCAAAACCACGCCCTTCTCAAAATTCCAGAAAGCTAACCACTGAATCACCTTATCTCTCAGATGCTTTTATGGGACGGATTTTCACTTGTGTTTATAGTAATTTGTTAGGATGGATTTCTTGTTACCTGTATGAAAATGGTGTTTACTGTTCTTTAGTGTTACTCTATTATCGGTACAGGTAAATGTAAAGATAAAATATTTGAAATGGTACAAAAACATGTATTTATTTATATAGTGCAATAAATTCTATCTTGTTCCAAGATTTCCCAATCCACAAATCGTAATAACAGTTTTCTTGGTCAAGATGAAATAGGAATATAAATTCTTTTCCTTTTTTCCTTCATTCTTTGTTTTAATGCTGTTGTAAATTGTGTTGCATATTTGTTTCCAAAATGTACATAGATATGTATGATATGTCCCTTATATTGTGTTAATATATTTTATATCCTTAGTTAGGGATGTTCCATTTTACGTTACATGATACCCAAGAAAGACAGATTTTTAATAATATATGACAGAGTACAGTGATTACTCAGAGTTCATATTAAACTGATGGAAAATTCTAATTGCATCTGTGGGCATCTACTACAAAATTTAAAGTGTCTCCCTAGAGTCCCAAGTATGTTTTGCAGGAACAGCCTTAATTCATTTGCAACTTGTTTTTAAAAAGATGAGTTACAAATTGCAAAACCATTGAGAACGTTAAAAAATCTCATTCTTCCCTTTGATATAAATGGTTTTATCCAGAGGTCTATGAATATTTTATGCTTGGAACTTTGCTATGTTTACAAGTAAGCTGTATGTATGCATTAATTGTTTACACACACATATATATATATATATATATATATATATATATATATATATATATATATATATATCAGAACATTAAAAGTAAAATAATACTTTTATTTAGTCATATATTGATGCCATTTGTACTCTCTTACAAGTTAAATACAGTTGCAAAGGATGTAAACTCTAATCTCCTATTGCATAATGTGCTGAGAAATATGGGTCTGTGCAGTTTGGAAGGAGTAATTAGTAGATCAAACTAAACAGATGCTAATCTGCCAGCTTAATATCCAGCAGCAGGTCAGGGTTCATATTGTTGGCAGTTGGAGTCAACTTAGAGGCGAGTAAGAATGGTAAATTTGCATGTACAGGATAATTTATAGAGTGTACAAACATGTGTGTGACATAAGTCATTATGTTTCCACTTTCTTAAATTGTATTATAAGTGTGCATTTGTTAGTGTTTATGTAACGTTGTGTTTACTTTGACAGAAAACTTACAGCAAATGCTATGCCAGTTGTTGAATATTTGGTTTTGTTTGATTATTGTGATATGCAATTTTCAGCCATCCTTTTCATAAAAACAGTGCTACTACAGTAAACTTTGTTTTGGGCAGACCACTTTTTGTAGGCAAAATGAGTAGTCTTTCAGTCAAGTTCGATTTAAAGACCAGTGTATGTGGGCAAAAGGGATGGTCTTTCGTTACAAATTGAATCCCATACAAATACATGGCATGTGTGAGGTGTCAGTGTATCCTATGCATGTTCAACAGCGTATGTTGAGTGCTTCACAACTTTATAAATGAGGAAAATACTGGATCATCTGATGTAATCCATTTACATATTAAGAAATTACTAGATGGGTTTATGGTAGGGACTATTATAGTCTCCTTTCTTTTTACACGACAAATTCAAACTTTGTCTTTAACATCCTCAGATTTATTCACATCATGACACTCAATATGCAGGCTGTCATTAATATCCTCAGATTTATCTACAACATGACAGTATGCAGCCTGTCATACTGTCCTCAGATTTATCCACATGACACTCAGTATGCAGTCTGTCATTAATATCCTCCGATTTATCCACAACATGACACTCAGTATGCAGTCTGTCATTAATATCCTCAGATTTATTCACAGCATGGCACTTACTATGCAGTCTGTCATTAATATCCTCAGACTTATCTACAACATGACACTCAGTATGCAGTCTGTTATTAATATCCTCAGATTTATCTACAATATGACAGTATGCAGTCTGTCATTACTATCCTCAGATTTATGCACAGCATGACACTCAGTATGCAATCTGTCATTAATATCCTTATATTTATCCACAGCATGACACTCATTATGAAGTGTGACATTAATATCCTCGAATTTGTTTCAAAACATCATATTCAGTATGCAGTGGTATTTTGACTCTTAAACTTTTTTAAAGGCAACTGATATTTATGTCTAAATTGAAGAAGTGCAGTATATACTCGTTTCTAAGTTCAGCTTTTTTTAAAAGTATTCCATTCTGCAAAAAGTGGTCATTTATATAGTAATTTTACAGTCACAATAACTCAAGAATAATTGCTTTGACTTTGCGTAAATGTGAGATTTATCTTACTTTTTATTCAGTGTTATAAGTTTGTAAAATTCCATAATTTTTTATACTGTAGGAAAGATACTTTTATGTAAGTAAGTGTGGGCAGGGCTTGGAGCAAATTCTGGAGAATTCTGTTCATAAGAAATCCTAAATTTAGTTCTGTGAAACACTCGTAACAGTTGCAGATGTCATACAGTATGATTTTGGTAAGATTGTTTTGCATTACTCACATCTATTGAAATTTTATGACTCTTTTGTATGTTACTAAATGCTTGTTTTACAGTGAAATAAGGAAATATGTTGAAAAGGTCAAAGTTGATCCAACCAACATATCTTTGAGAGAAAAATCTTGATTGGCTAATCTTACCATGATCTTTTTATTGTGCTGCCAAGCATTCTTGAGGTCAGTTAGAATTTTGTGAACTGTTTGTAGCAGATCAGATCAAATTGCCTTATGTATATTAGGGGTGATGAATGTACTAGAATATAGAGAAGCCGAGTTTGTCTTTCCTTTTTTATCTGAGATTGGTTCATGACTCTGCCGACACCGATCAGGAATGAGGGAAATGTTGTTGTTGTTGTTGGCTTAATGCCATTTTTCAGCGCATGATAGGCTGGCTATACATGGCAGCCAATACATATGGTAGAGGAAGAACCTTGAAAACCCTGAGAAGAACCATCAACCCACAGGAAGCTACTGGCAAGCTTTCTCAGATAGCCATGTTGGCCGAGTCCAAGACTTGAATCCACACTGATATAGGTGAGATATCAGTGATATGTAAAGGCAAGCACCTTAGACCACTCGGCTACCCAGGCCCTATGATGGAAATATAAAAGGCGGATGCTGCCTATAATTATACAGCAGTAAGGTCATTCTTTTAGTTCAAACAGTTGGATCTAAATGCAGACAAAATGACATTAGTAACAGACAGGGCTATAACTTTGGAGACTGAAATGGAATCATAACCAATTTTAGGAAAATATAAGATAAATGAGAACATGAAATTTTGTGCACACTACAATTGATAGACATATTTGTTTTACAAGTTGTCACCAGATTTTTTCACTGAAAAATACTGACATGTTCAGTTATTCAGTGTTCAAAGAAGGGCTGTACAAAGAAACTTTTAAATTCATGGTCAGTCTTTTTTACTGTAATAGTTACCCAATTACGAGTTTGTTGTTGTTGGCTTAGGTGTAATGCCATTTCTGAGTGCTAGATAGGCTAAACATGGCAGACAGTTAAATTTTGGAGGAACATCCCAGAAATATGCTGACAGCAGTACACATCCTTAAATTTTCATTTGCTAGATATGTTGTTTTCATTGAAATAAATCAGAAAATTTGGATTGTCTTGGTAATTTTGGCAATTGCTTGTGTGGTTGCTGGTTCCAGCATAGATGATAACTCTTTTGTAAATTGTCACTATTAATGTTTTTGCATTTCAAGTCTTCGTGAATTACAGATACTAGCAATAAAATGTTTGCTTCATGTAACTATGTTTTGACTATGTTATTGTTGCCAAGGCTGCCAAATTGCAAATTATAAAATATTTTATTTCACCTTTACTAACAGTGTTTATACTTTGTGGCATTTGCTGTAAGTTTACACCTAAATGTAATTTGTGGATTAAAGTTTGTCTTGTACACACATTTTTAATAACTTGTGGTTAATATTGATCATTTGCATCACAATGGATGGTTATTTTCTTTCATTTGTTAGAAATAAATGAACTTACGCAAGAAAGCAAATGGTATTGCCTTGTTATATTCTCTCACAGCATTACCACAAACTCAAGGATCTACATTTGTGTGCTGGTTAGAGAAATCTAAAAGGAGACTGAAGAATTTACCCATTATCTGGACCAAAAGTGTTTGGATCTACAGTTCAGAGCTTTACAGACTTTAGAAAACTCAAATGTACTCAGGGCTAAATGACTGGAAAAATGAACTTGCCAATGGTAGATTTGAGCTTACCCCAAAATAAGGCAACAATAAAATATGCCAAGTTAAAATTTTATGTAAAATTCCATTTTTTTCAGTGGCCTGCAGTACATTAGCTCACTGAGTCATAACTTTGCCAGGGATGCTAAATAATCATTGTCATACCCTAGCACTGGGTAATCATTATACCACAAAGACTAATAAAATCCATGTTGGAGTTTGGGCCAAGACAAGGAAATCCTAGTCAAGGGGTTATATTATTTGTCTCTCCACTTGGAGCCTTGGGGGGAGACAAATAATGTAACCTCTTGACTGGGATTTCTGTGTCTTGTTACAAACACTGACATAGATTATTTTTGTCACTCAATTTTTTCCAACTAAATTAAAATTACCCAGCACCTTTTAATTTAGTTAACAGATTCAAAAACCCAGTATTCATCAGGTACTATTATTGCTTTTCACTCTTTTTAAAGGTCATCAGGTTTTATAATCTTTCATGACAATTTGAATAATTATCTAAGTAGAATCTAGCTTTATATGCCACTCTTAGAAATGGAAAAAAGAAAATAAAAAAAGTTATAATTGTTATGTGTTGAAAGTATTGCACGATGAGTATCTCAAACCAAGTGCTTTTATTATTCCAAAACTGTGCTTTAAAGGTGAATATGTTGATAAGGGCAATGGGGTGACCTGTCGACCCTAAGTATGCAAGTTCTATGCATGAGAAAATAGAAACATGAAATCATTTGATATTATTACTGTAATATCACATTTAATTGATAGATGTCATATGAAATTGACAATAAATAATATCATTTATATGGTTAAGTGTTAACTTCCGTCAGTTCTAATTTGGAAAACGTTCTATGGAGGCAGTGGCACAATATTGTGCAGTACAATATGCCTACTGGGTACAGTTCTAACGACGTGTGTACAGACTTCAGGAAATTTCGAATTGATGACTTAGAAATTATATTTTCTGTCCTGGAAATGTAGCAAGTGTTGCTATCACTAGTGCAATGATATGCTACATGGATATCTTTTGTGGAATAGTATGTGGATGGATGAATGAACCACTTGGGTAAGTGCAGGAGTTTATATTTGCAATTGCATTATATTTGATTCAGCTGGAGCAGATTGAGGGTGTTCAACAAAGTTAGAAGAAACCAGTTTGACATAACACATTTCTCGTTTTTGCTGGCTTTGCAGTAGCACTTGGGAGAGTTTCTTTATGTGTGGCCAGTTATGTGTATTGCCTGTGTGTCTGGAACTCTATCAAATAGTTTGACCTGTGTGTGTGTTTATGTGTGTGTGCATGTCTCATATTTTGTATGGTGTTATCAAAGTTGGAGAGACCTTAAGTTCCTTTATGAGCGGATTTCTTTTTGTTATATATCTTTTGTTGTTGTTGGATTTTATAACAACTCTGTCAAGCACAGCAGAAGACATGAAGGGTTTCTTTTTAAAAGTAGTCCATAGCGCATGAACACCATGACTGAGATGATAGGTCTGAGATAACCAGAATGAGATAGGAAAAGTAAGGTTAGCAAAACAGGTAGATTTCTCTGTCGCATGGGTGAGATTGGAACTTACCGGCATGTTTCATAGCTTCATATAGGCTATTTGTCTTTAAATCAGGTTCATGTAAGACTGGCTTTGACAATAATGACAGACTTTGACAATATATCATGTGACCTAAAAGATTGCTAGGTCAAAGAAACTTTGGCCAGTTGCTTAATAGGAGAATGCAGTACATGTAAACACTAAATAATGGTGCTGATGTATGTATTGTGGTGAGAATGTAGGGTGCCTGACTCATAGAACATAAAGCATTATCAACTGAACACGACCTTTATCTCTTGTTTCACTGACTTATTTGGACTTGGTTGTGAGAGAAAAACTTGCTAGCTTCCTGGTAAAATCTGTGATGAAAGGCAAACTAGTGCTTGGAGCTGATAAAGTAATCATAGCTAACTATTATAATGGAATTGGTTTATTATAGCCCAAGAGGATATTGGAGGGGTAAAGCAGCGATTAGTAAACTTGCTGATGCAGCAAATGTAGCACGTTCTGTTGCTGCAAATTGGTTAGCACGACAGGCAATATGGCAGATTTATCTACCACCACATAAAAAGATTCAGTACGCACATTTTGATGTTAGTGCTCCCAACGAAGTTCATCAAGCAGATATTTTGTTCTTACCTCATGATACTATTAAAACACGTAGACGTCAATCATGCATATACAAATAAGCGTTAACTGTCGTTGACATTGCAAGTAGATATAAAGAAGCAGAACCGTTATCAACAAAAACAGCTGCTGAAGTTGCATCTGCTTTTGAACAAATTGATCAACGTGGTGGTCTACGATGGCCACAGCTACTACAGGTTGATCCTGGCAAAGAATTTCTTGGTGCAGTATCATCTCTGATGAAAAAACAAAGTCAAAATCAAAATTCATCGCTATCAGGCAATCGTTGAACGATTTAATCGAACACTTGCAGAGCGGTTATTTGGATATCAATATGCAAAGGAAATATCCATTGACCTGAAGTCCATGGACAAAAGATCTCATGAATGGGTTGCACGACTACCAAGTGTGATAGCTGCATTAAATAATGAAATTATTCTTGCAACTTCCATGAAACCCATCAGCGTGATCACAAAAAAAAATATACCAATACAATGACGCGACTCTTCCTCAAAACAACCAGTATTAGGTAATGTAACTGTAAGATATTTTTATGAACCCGGTGAACTTGAAGGTGGTAAAAAATAAGCAACTGATCCTATTTGGAGTGTAACCACACATAAAATTTCCAGCTTGGTTAAGATCCACGGGTAGACCTGCAATCTACAGAATGGATTCAACTGCTCCTCAGCGTGGATTTGTACATGAACAGTTACAAGTAATTCCTGAAGATATACAATTACCACTGCGTTCACTTCTGTAAAAGCAGAACACTAGCACCCCTACGTCGATTACACTCGGGACAGGTCAATATCACAGTTTCACATGTGTGACCGAGATTACTATTAATTCTATCCACGGTGAATTGTTTTGGATTATTATTCGAATATTGCCATGACATTATTGTATTACAGCTTGCACAATAATTATTCTGTTTTTGTTTCAGTGTCATGATAAAATCAACATCGAGATCAAAATCACGTTTATTTTTTTTTTTTGGTCACATTGATGATAACCAACTAATTTTTTCTTGACATCTTTAATGTTTATATCAGTTATTTCCTCGTTCATTTCGTGATCCATAACAACTCGTTTTAGTTGATTCATTTCTCTGACTCTTGAAACCTCCAAATAAACTAAATTTGACCATTCGATCCGATCATCGACGATCCAGATCTTAGTACCAGAAATAGTTAATCCCTGTGACGAGTGAATCGTCATGGCGTACCCTAACGTCCACGGAGATTTATCCACCGTTAATGCGTTCTCAACTGTTCTAACATCAACAACAACATAATCATTAAGAATGAGTTTTTAATTTTCACTGGTTCCTGGAATATCGACTTTGACATTTTGTTTTTTGAGTATTTGTTGGACGATAATGTAACGGAACAGGTAAATCCGAAAATCTTTCCTTGTGTAACAGAAATAATTTCTCTTGAAGTGTATCACAAACTATCTTCCTACTTGCGACTATCAAATCAGTGGGTTTCCATAAATTCCAAAACTCATTCATCAGAGTTTATGGAATTATTTCACGCATTGTCTTGCACTGAATTCTAACTGGCTGCAGTCTGATCAATCTTTTAAATTCTTTCAGCACTTCATCAATAGCTCTATAATCATCAGTTATCTCCTCATAATAATCTATGATTCAGTGCTAACTCAAATGACATAATTTTAGCAAATCCTGTCATATTAAAATCAGGTAAAGGTCCGTTTATCAAAACTAACACCATTTCTTGTGTTGGATGAACAATTCGTTTGAAATACTCAGAACATTATCCGAACCCAAGAAAACTTCCTGGATAAGCCTCTACCATGTCAGCCGATACAACATTTTTATGATCGTATTTCGTGTTCCATAAACCTCCATGACCATACTCTATACAACTCAGTTGAATGTCCTCGAGAAATTCCCGAGGTTTTCTTTTGAGCAGCATGTGCAGCAACCGATGGAACTATAAAACAAATATCGAGTAAATGTTCAAGACCGTCATTCGAGTACTTCAACGCGAGATTTTTCATTTCGTCGTGGAGATATTCTCTACGGTACATATCTCCGTTAGGTCGTACAAACTGGTCATAACAGGAATCTTCGGAACTCGAAAACAACCAAACAGAAACAGGATCACTCTTGCTGATATTTCCGATAAAATCAAACGTATTACCGCTGTAGAATTTAACAGTTCGATCTCGTAGAAATATCACGTCACTCGTCCACGCATGCGAGTTATGATCAATAATCACTATTGGATCTCGTCGTGATTTATGTTTCAATTCAGTGTTTTTACTGTTGTTAAAAAATTTTAATTTTCTTGCTAACTCAGCAACATCGTTGATGGACGCTCCGGTATCTTTAGCTGTTTCTGCCCAATCATTTATTTTTTTACGTCTTAGATCCGTTAAACCATTTCCTTGTTTTGATTTTGTAAAATGTTCTGTAAATCGTTCAGCAACACAATTCAGTTTAGAAACTTTCATCGGAAGAAGTTTGTCAATGTCAGGTTTATCATTCAGTGTATATATCGCATAAACAACTGCCCTTACAGGATATGCTCGTTCATAATAAGGTCTATCAGTTCCAGTCAGTATTCCTGGTTTTGAATTTTTATTTATCGTTACAATACCTCCACTATGACCCTGACGAGACGCTCGAACAGGATCACGTTTGTCACGGATAATCCATGTGTCGTCGTCTGTCGCAGCGACGTCACTCGCCATGATAAATTTTATTTGAAAAATATATTTTCGTGCAGCATCGAGATAATTAATAATTGTCGCTGCTTGTTTATCATTCATTGTAGCATCGACAACGCCACCGGCGTCGCGTACAGTTCTGAATGTTGACCATCTGCTGCAACATCATCGCGAAATTCTTTCTTGGCTTCACTGATACGATTTATTAAAGTTTAATTTGTTAAATCAATCAAAGGTCGCCTTGGTAATTGAGGGGTTATTCTGTCGAGATCGAATCTGGCTTTAGAGGGCTTAATCGCAGATAATCTCAAATTCCTCCATATTATAATTAAGCCAAATATATATCTAAATTGAAGATTAATTATATATATATATAATGATTGAAGCAAACAATAAATGCAAGTGGCTCATGATCGGTTTTTCACTTCCTTGTAACAGGACTTGCGTAAGTGAATTCTGTGGTTACCACATGCAAAGTGTTCGGCGCGGAAGTCTAGGACCGAAACCGTGCTTGAAATGTGGTGTTGGGGTCAGAGGAAAAATGCGGTTGTGTGTACTATGTGGTGGTAAAAAATACAGAGCGCTGAAACGATATTATGATAAAAGGATAATACCGATGGCGTCGGTAATGAATCCCCCATAAGAAACGCTGAAAACTATCTTGCCAGATTTTCACCTCAACAATCAAATAATAATTTAGACCAATAATATATTATATAAATGGAGCAAAATGAATTTGTGAAGCATCCGATCATCAAGAATTATGAAGCATCTCGTGATGGTGTCATCAGGAACTATAGATTAAAAGGACCAGAAGGCTCTATCATTAATACTGGGTATTTACTGTTGGGGAAAAAAATATTTATCTCATAGATTCGTATATGAATGTTTTAATGGATTGATCAAAGACGGATTCGTGATCGATCATATTGATTCTGATCGGAAAAATAATTCTTTAAAAATTTACGAGCTGTTACACAAAGTAGAATTGAAAACTTGGTGAAACTGGTATGCACAAAATAGTTGGAAGGAGGGTTGTTTAGTCCGTAAATGTAGAGACAGGCGAAGAAATAATATTTCAATCAATGAATGCAGCTGGAAAATATTTTGATATTTGCATTCCTTCATTACAACGTGTCGCAAATAATATAACCAAATCGGCGTATTCGAGAAAATTTAAAAGAAAATACCATTCTCCTATGTGCCTTTTATATTAGATGACGAAGGGAGATAGCTCCGTCAAGCAACGACTTCTCCGCTAGAGTAATTATGCAGTTGCCCCGCTTGCAAGTGCGTAATATTACATGACTGTGCCGCGATTGTTTATTTTTTAATGTTTCTCACAACAGGACAAAATACAGGTAAGTTATTTATAGCTCTTACCTTTAAGGCAGGTAGCATAGTTGTATATACAGACCTACATGTATATTTTAACTTCGCGAATAACATCTTGTGCAGAAAATATATATGCGATTATGAAATGCAGATATTTTATACAGTATATTTTATGGAGTGTGTTTGGAAATTGAAATAAATCCAAACTACAATTTACAAGAATTGTAATTTTATTCAGTATGACTGATCGCACATGCATGTTGTCTCCTAGTACAGTACAGGTAACCTCAGTATAAATCAAGCGCCGCTTGCGTGTGTACAAATCCAGGTCAAGCAGGTATACAGACCTACATGTATTTTAACTCCCGAATGACATCAGGCAGAAATGTGTATATAATAAATATTATTATTCTGATTCTGATTGAGAAAATATTTTTATTTTAAACACATATTTATTATATAATGAATTCCGAGAATATTCATGCAATTATTTCTGAGATTAAAAAATTAAATGACGAGGATATAGAATTATCTGAACAGTTGGACCCTGATAAAATCATAAATGATTTTGAAGCGCTACAGGAACAATATGATGGAAGATATACACCAACAGCCAAGTACAGATTAGTCAAGTTACTTCAACAGGCCTTAAGATAGTCTCTACTTTATGTCGATGATGAGGATATTCAAAAATTTGTTTCACTAGCAAATTCGATCGAAGAAATTAGAGTTATCACGTGAATACAAAACAAAAAAGATTATGAGTTCACGTGTGCGACAGCTGAAGAAATTTATGTGCAGTGACAAGATCGCTACTGACAAGGTCACTGAGCGTGAAAGCGCTGTCACCAGCTACTGTGGTAGCAAATAGTTATATACTTAAATTTACTTTTGAATTTGTAAGAGCTCCGGTAGTCATGGAGTTAAGGCGTTTGCATACGGATCCACTAGTGGAAACTCTTCACATGTTCGAGTCTCAAAAAATGCTAAAGATATATTGTCTTGCATTCGGCGACAGATGCTATTATAATTGGGGGGCAACTGCGGGCAGGTGATGATGAGATATACTTGTGTAAGATTGTAAAATAAAAAACTAATTCCAGGTGTAACTCGCCTCTCACCCCCGAACCTCAAAACACCAGGGGTTCACTTAGGGGGTGTTTTTATTACCCCTGTCGCGCTTAGCGATCCAATAATTACAATGAGAAAGAAAAATATAACAATTACCGAAAAAGATATATATCCGACGTCATTCAACTTGCTAGTTAGGTACTCTCTTTTGCTATATATTTATTTATTATTTTTATTCTGATTATAATATATTTACGCAGAATCAGATTTATTCTGATAGTATTTTTTTTTTATTCTGATTATAACATGCATATTTATTTTGATTCTGATTCAGATTCTGATAATATTATTTATTCAGATAATTATTTTGATTCTGATTCAAATTCTGAGTTATTTATACTGACACAGATTCAGATTATAGTATTTATTTTATTCCGATTCTGATTCAGATTATAATATTTATTATTCATATATATTTATTTATATTTTTATTCTGATTCATGATTATAATATTTATCCTGACACAGATTCAGATTATAATATTTATTTTATTCCGATTCTGATTCAGAGTCATGATTATAATATATATTCTGATTCAGATTATATTCTGATTCAGATTATAATATTTAGATTCATGATTATAATATTTATTCTGATTCATGATTATAATATTTATTCAGATTCAGATTATAATATTTATTTTGATTCATGATTATATTCTGATACTGATTCAGATTATAATATTCAGAATATTTATTCAGATTCAGATTATATTCTGATTCAGAGTTAGATTATATTTATTTGTTGTTTTTATTTTTTATTCTGATTCAGATTCAGATTCAGATTCTGATTCAAATTCAGATTCTGATTCAGATTCTGGTTCAAATTCAGATTCAGATTTATTTTTATGTTTGTTTTCCATTAATTCAGAATTTTTTACCACATCGATGACGTCATCGACAATCTTTTTACGAATTTTGTTTAGACAATAATAACACACCATCAATTGTTGTGCGAGGGTTAGTTTTTTAATCTCTGCAATTATTCCGGATGATTTCATCATTGATCATATTTGTTGGTGTAATTTAATTCGATGATGGAATCATTGGGAAGAGATCAGTCATGATGACGCTCTATGAGCGTACATACAAACTTATTTCCAGAACTTCCTTACGTAGGTCAAGTAAGTGTCCGGCCTGGTCATTAAGCCTAAAATGTACCCGTGACAACAGCGGAAAATGACATCGCAGATAAACCGGATTAACGGGCACTGACACAAATAAAAACCCAGGAGGTACTTCGGGGGTAAATGAATATAAAATATATCCCTGTTGTGCTTGTCTGGATTTTTCAGTATCTACTTGATAACTTCCATCAATAGTATCACACACCAAATTAACTGCGATCGTCGATGTGATGTTGACGATGCCCGGTGATACATGACGACCACCACCGTATGGATCATTATCATGTCGAAGAATATTCGCTGTTGGGGATATTTTCCTCCACGCGTGAGTAATTTTTGGAAAATTTTGATCGATGACATCGTTGACGGTTTTTCTTAGTTCAGTACTCTCAAATTCTGGTATTGTAAATTTTAGTACGTCTGCTTCGGATATTCAAAAATGTCTAGCAAATAATTTTTTAACATTTACTTTAGTGATGGGTAAACAGGTGGTCAATATTCAATTTTACATCCTCGACGATGAGTTTATTTAAATATTCAAGATCTGATGCAACTTGGTTTAGATGTTGTATAGTTTCAATGATCTGTTGTCGCACATCATCGTTGTAATATTGTGTTATACTTGAAAACAAATTTCGAAGATTGTCTATTGTTCGTTTATGTTGGCCTTTGATTTTATTGGAAAAAATGTATAAATCTCTTCGTTCAAGACTCCATTTCTATCTTCGTGAAACACAAAGATAGGAAATCCAAATTCAGGAAGTCTTTCACCGGACGACGAGATAAAAGTTCGTGTTTCCTCTCCTCGATACCATAGATAAAATCTTTGATATTCTGGAAATTTGAAAAAAAAAATTTTTGTCAGTAACGAAATCAGCTTTGATCGGGTTCTGGAGGTCCCCGATAAACAGGTGCTACTTCCGGCCATCCTAGTACGGTTCTGATCGATGATTGATATATATCAACGGAGTAATCTGGCGTTGATATTTTTATCGCGGCTGATAATGTTGGTTCGTGAACCGTAATGGCGATTCTAGATTCTCGCTCTGTTATAGATTTAATCCTGCGTTGGAATTCATCATTGATCTGTTCTATTTGATAACTGCCCGTGTGAATTCCTACAACTTGCCAATCTGGTGTTCCATCAGGTTTATTTTTATAACAAAACACTAATGAGTTATTTGAGGGTAACCCACTAAATGATTTTGATCTTATATTTGGCCAACTGTGATATACTAGCAATTGTGCTAACGCAATTTCGCTGGCTGAAATTGCCTTTGGAAAGATAATATCAAATTCAGGATTAGTTGAACTTGTCGATATCATCGTGGTTGTTGGCGGTTTCGTATTAGCGACGATTTGTTGGATGAGTTCTTGCTGCGTAGTCATTATTATTATTATTTACTTGTTTTAAATCAGGAAGTAAATTGACATTGGTGGTGTCATAGTAAACCTTAATCATTTCTGCGAATTCTTGATCTGATATTGTTCCGTCACTGAGTTCTGATGATATCAGCAATGATAATTTGGCGTGTGAGTGTGTTGCCGCCGATAGCAATATTTAATATTCATGTAATTTATCAGCCGCATACGTATATATCTTTTTTGCAATTATATTAAGAATACCAGCAATACCGGTTATAACTGCAGCACCAATTCCTATTATTGGTGCTATTATATATGCGGCTGATAATGATCCGATTACAGTTGCTATTCCACCGACTACGGCAGATGCAGAATAAACAATTATATCAGTAACAAGATACATCTACGGTATTTTTTTATTTTTATTGTGTACTCGTCAATGATGTTTTTTTTGGCTGGGTCTGTAACAAACACGCCTGCTTGTATCTGTATTTGTTTACAATATTCAGATCTGACGTCGGTGAAATCATATACTCGATATTAAGTAATCAATTGAGGTGTTTCAGCGACAAATTCCAGACACCACCAGTAAGACGCTGCGGTTATTTTTTTATCAGATGGTTCCAGTATAAATATTTCTTCGGCATCTTTATTTAATACAATAGACACGGTTCCAGAAATATTATCAGTCGAATGACGCCATGGAAATGTGGTAAATATCCTAAATTTTGCAGCGCTGAACACAGACAGCCTATACACACCAGTGACTTCCGCAGTATGTTTGATAGTGTTATTTTGCTGTGACCATGTTGATGATCCTGATAATGCTGTGTATACGATATTGTTAATCTGCTTGTGAGGAATTTTAATCAGATTATTTTTCTGAACGATATCAGGAATTCCACTGACAATATCGTTGAGTTTTGAGTTAATTTCAGAGAGTTTTGTGTTGACAACCACTGGACTTCCAGAGAAATCATCTGCGATTTTATTAAGTTTTTGAAAATTTCTACGAGTATTTATAAACATATTTACGTGAACGTCATGCTCGGTTTGTAGTGTATTTAATTTGTCATCCATTGTAGTATCTTTATCATCCACATATTTCTTCGTTGCGGCATCTTCATCATCTGTTGGTTCTCTTAAAACAACGATTTTGTTTCCATTCACGTTGAGTTTATCTGTCATTGTATCACCGGTGGATTTTAAACGATCAGCAACGCTATTTTTAATTTCATCTCTGATAGTTATAAATGATACATTTGAGTCTCTGATTCTATTCCACCAGTAAAAACTGGTATATTATCCGTGGTAGCACTGAGAACTCTAAGAATTATGTCGATCCACTTAATATTACTCGTTTATAGATCGCCGTATTTATCCTGAAAAACGGCAACTTCATCTCGGTCAACCCCGGAAAGATTCATAATATCGGCGAGTTCATCATTAGTAGCGAATTTCGACAAATCGATATCTTCTTTCTTCTTGTCTTTGATAGAGGATCTTCCATAAATATCAACCATTATACGATTAGTGATTATTTACAAAACTCGTATATACGCTTACAACTGTATGAGGTGCATCGGAAGATTTTGTAATAGCATCGAGTACAGCATGTGATTCACGGCCACATATTTGCGGATCAGTTATTTTCTGTGTTGGTAATGTTGAATACCATACGGGAGTTTGCGCGGCGATTTTATCGTCGTTGACGTATTTAAAAAATTCTTTCGGTGATGCCAACCCGTACGAATCGAAATAAACAATTCCACGTGGATCAATCGCGTATGCAACCCAATGAGTACCTGGTCCAGAACTTTTATCGAGATTGATGATACCAGTCTCAACACGATTTGGTTGTTTTAGTAATTGATCACGCATAAAAACACCTCTAAAGTTTTTTATATTTAATCGCCCAGCAGCATCAAGTAAATCAAAATTGAACATGGGAAGGAGACGCTTTGCGTTTAACGAAATGTCCCTGGAAGTCTTAGACCTTTTCCGTACCATGAACGAGGGGTTCATGGTAGTCTTAGACCTTTCCCTTTTATTTGAAGTTTTATTCCTTTTCCTGTTGCTTTCTATGATGCCATTTCAGCGGCAGTTCCAACAGCACCAAGTGCAGCTGCTTTTGCAACAGCTGGAGCTTCAGCAGCTATCAACGCTGGTATAGCTGCGAGAAGTGGAAATATACCACCCGTCTTGGTAATGTCGCTAATGGCACCGGCAGACAAATCAAGTCGTACGCCGGTCTTTGATCGTTTGGCGTCATTGAAATGCCTGAGTTGACGTTCCGTCAGTGATAGTTTATTTGGATCACCTGCGGGTTGTACTGATTTCAGTAATATATTCATTCCCGAATTCTTTTTTGATACTGATTGTAGCTTTCTAATCTGACCAGGAGTCAGAGTAACATTTACATGATGATATGACATTATAATATCATGAGCTATTTAATTACATGTTTTCTACTGAAGCATCAATGACTCTCATTCGTCCACCAACACCTTCAAGCAACATTGTTTTATCGCTGAGTATAACAGCGATTGCTCTGTAATTGGCAATTGCTCCTCTTGCAACAATAGCTCGAAAGTGTATATCAACGACTGATTGCCCAACTAAATCCAAATGTTCCAGTGAGAAATATTAGATCGGATACAGCGTTGTAAAATCTAGTTGTGATATTTGTAGACGAGAATCAATATTTTAATCACGTCCCATGAATGTCATCAAAAGATGATATGCACGTGCAACATGATTGAGATCAAAATTCAATAATATATTGTTACGACCATGTAGTTTAATTACTTGTAAGTTAAAATTTGAATTCTTTTTATTTCATTTTTGTATTATTATATTTTATTATGATGATGATTATGTTCACGGGATCTGATATTTTTGAAAGAGATATTGTGTTTATGTAGAACGTAGTATGACTCGCATAAGCATGATTTTTGCATGCCATAGTTTGTCGATTTGAGTAAACACTACGCGAAAACGATTGGTTATTGTCAAAGTCATTTCCTAAACATACATGTACTTGATTAAATCGTGTACTGCGATTGTTAGATGATGAAATAACCATGCGTTCTTCGTGCGTGTGCATGAAATGACGTTTTGGTTCGTTTTTTAAACACTTAGGCCCCTGTGAAATAGTCAGAGTCGTTCTTATACCTTGAGAAGAAGGTATTATTTTTCTTGTGCTGGAAAGAGTTTACTTTTCTTTACATCTGTAGAGCTCGAGATGTGCCTTATTATAGATGACAGCTATAGGAGGTCATCTACTTTTTAAATAATTTATTTTTCCCTGGAGAACTACGCAAGTGGTTTAGGACAAAAACATTCAGTGAAATTCATTCTAAATTGGAATAGTACAGTACAAATTGTGGTTCAACGTGAAATTCTGGACATTTGTGTAAAGACTTCATCTTCATCGTCCTCCATCTTGGAACGTCATCAAGATTCGAACCTGGATTCAGTTACAATTATTTAGTGATAGGGCTTGTATTTTTTCAGTATTAGGATAAATGTTTGGATTTTCTTCACAAATCGTAAGTCCTATTTCATATTTTCATCTTTTCACCGTGTTTTCTACGGAACTAAATTAGTTTTGTTAACTCACAAAGCTTGTTGTCTTCACTCTTTTCTTTTGTTACTTTTGAACGAGCCGATACTTAACAACATTCTAAGATGGTTCTTGATGTCCATTTATTCTCAGTGAAACTTCAGTAACACCAAGTTTGTCAAATATCATTGTACTGCGTGTTTGTGAGTTTACTCGTGCAGCATCTTGGAAAGCAACAAATATATGTCGGGGTGCAGAGACACCTTGCTGTGATGCTATCTGCCATATGAATAAACCATTAATGGTGCTTTGAACACTATCTGTAGTTGTTGTCAGCCATGATAATGTCGATTTACCGCCTTGATCCATAAAAGAAAGTAACCGTTGTTCTTCAGGAACTGTTGGAGTCATTGTTGGCATCCACAATGAAAGTTTTGTCAGTAATACTTTACCTGCATCACCAGCAGGTCGCCATATTGTATCATCGTCGGTAGCTTTTCGCACGAACACAACTGTATGCTTGGCTCCGAAAATAACCTTTCTAACATTTCTACAAAATCCAAAGATATGTGTTAGTGGAATTGTACGTGAAAATCTTCAACTTCCATCTTTCAGCATTGATCGACGTGTTCTAAATCCTAAATTAAGATCTACATCAACATTAATAATCATATTTTCCACATCCACGTCGACATTTCTGGCAAAGTTTCTTGGGCGTCCTATTTCATACTGTCTGTATTCAGGGTGATCAGAAGTATCATTCACAAACATGATTGATGGACCAGCTGATCTTGAATAATCATCGCTGTATCTTGCTAGACCCAATATCGTCGTGGCAACGTCGACGTCTTTCTGAATTAATTCAATATTTCTTCCGTCGATAATATACGTAGCACTGTCAAACAACGCCATAATGCCATTATTAACAAAACCAACACTAATATCAGCGCCATATATTTGTTGCTTTCCAAGATGCTGCACGAGTAAACTCACAAACAGAAATATCTTTTTAAGATTTCACCTTCTACTTCAATAAATGCTTCAGCGGGTAAGAAATATCTACTTGTGTCCTGAACTTGTAATTCGATTCTTCCACGCTGACTTGGCTGTCGTGCGTCATAAGAATAATACTGATAATCAAGTATCGATTCATCTTTGAGAACTGGTGCGCCCATATCGAGCGCGGGATCAGACACACCCTTGAACATTTTATTATATTTGTTATCGTCTAACACGAAGACCACTTCCTGCTATCAGACTAGCAGTTATATTTTTTTCTTTTTCTGATAGGGGTACACCAGCCAACTCTGCTAGTTTTTGATTTTGATAGCTTTCATTTCCCAGTTGCTTTGCAAATGGTATTGCTTTTGGGGCTATCCTTCTGAATAAACCCTGAACAACATCACCAAGTCCGTGTCCGTAGAACGTTTTATATGTAGGTAATCGTGAACTCATCACCCTGACCATGGTTGGTCCACGGTGAGCATTATGTATGATCATCTTATTTTCTTGTCACTGATTTAATTGTATACCCTTAATCACTGTGGTAATCATCGGCGATTTCCTCAATGAGGGATCGATACACATTAATATCCATGGCACCGCCTGTAAGTAATCTCTGACAAATATCAGCTGCTTCATTAATGATTTCTGGGGAATTATTACCGGCTAGTTTTCCGCCAATCAGAATTTCTAGTAGGTCCACGTCAGGAAGGGCATTATTGGGACATGGAGTAATAAGACCACTTCCTTGAGTGACCCAATCGCTCAGACCTCTTCCAGTTGTTTCTTTCTTACTTGGCGAACGTGATTCACTCCTTCGTCTAATTTCTTCATATTCCAAATCTTTTTCTTTTTGTCTCCTTCCTCGTTCAATCTCCTTAAGTTTTGACTTCATTCCTTCTTCTTTTTTTTTTTTTTTTTTTTTTTTTTTTTTTTTTTTTTTTTTTTTTTTTTTTTTTTTT